>SNQJ01S0046196.1:94037-108959 GCA_010110895.2 Picea sitchensis | reverse complement strand
TTTAAGGTTAACCCACTTCTAACCACTTGTCAACTTAGTAATTTATCCATTAACTTTATTATTTAAATAATTTATTTTATATTCGATTTGACTTATAGTACACTCATCAGTTCACTTTATTATTTACCTTCTAAAATCTCTTAAACCACTTTGACTACTTTGACTTTTTGGGGCTTCTAGACGACTCATGAGGGTTCTCCAACTTTACATGGCCATAACTCTCTAACCGTGAGGATTTATGTGAAGTTCCACATACCACTGGAAATGGAATGACATGTACTATCCATATATAATAGTCTTTCCTGAAAATATCACGTGTACCATTATCCATCAAACAAACTTGGGTCCATTACCCAAACCTGGGTTCTCCAACTTCACATGGCCATAACTCTCTAATCGTGAGGAGTTATGTGACATTCCACATACCACCAGAAATGGAATGACATTTAATATACATATATAATAGTATTATCTTCAAATATATTAAAACTCATATTTTTTCACATCAAACAAACTTGGGTCCATTACCCAAACCATTGTGCTACCGGAATTCGCTACCGAACTTTCTCCAAGGGTTGACATCAATCTACAATATCACTCTCCAATGCTTGACATTAATGACAACCAACAATACATACCAACTTTCCATCAACCTAAGCCAACTGTCTAACAATAATTAGTTCATGTGTGAGACGAAGATGTTGAGGAAGTTCAAGGAGATGTTCTAGACAATGTTCTAGATGAAGATGATACTGATGATGTTTTAGATGAATAACTTAGATAAGTAGAACCAAAAGTAGGATACAATGTTCCTAATGATGATATAAACAATGATATGATTGAAAATTCCGACATTGATGATGATGATGATATGGTCAATCCTTTCAACATCAATTATGAAACGGATGATACATATGTTGAGTTGGATGAAGAAGAATATTAATGATATCAAAATGTTGGAATGCATGAGATATGTATTTATATGTTTTCAGTTGATTTGTTCTCTTTCATTTACCTTAATTTTTTTTTTTATTAGTTTCTATGTTTGATTCTTACTATGTTGCTTTCAAATATTGTTTAGTAGATAAATTGGGTATTGGGGAATTGGGAGTGATGTGTGGGAGGGGCCATATGAGATTCCAACTTCATGTGGATGTCCTTGTTTAGTAGAGAATATATTATTCTTGAAACCAAGAGAAGCTCATTCAAATTTATCCCATCATATCCAATTTTAACTTTGGTTCATCTAATAATTTTCAAGGTTGTCCATTAATTACCAATTAGTGAAAATTATTCTTTAATTTGACCCCGTCCAGAGTCACCTGTGAATGAGGCCAATGTTGAAATCTTTTCAATTTGTGCTTGGATGGACTGAAATTTGACATGGTTATAGTATATGCATGTGTTAATGGTATGGGAGGGTTTTGAGACTCAAACATGACTCACACAAAGAATTTGACAATCAAACGAAAAAAAATAGAACCTAAATGTGAAGGAGATGAAATTATCCATCATCGTATTTGTCATCATCGTTATCATCGTATTGCAACAAGGATGTTTCAATGAACATGTTCTTCATTCCTATAGAATCTTTGTCAGAACTTTACAAAAACAATGACCAACGAAAGGGGCCAACATTGAATTTTTTCAAACTATGCTTCTTCAAGTCCTGAACATCGTATGTGGAGGAACTATAAATGTCTTAAGGCATACAATACATTTTTATGACTCCCAAACCATGAACAAGGTCTAAAACCACCACATAGGCCCTATAAATGAAATCTTTAGCCTATGTGTACTCATAATGGTACCATTACAAGTTTGTAATTAGTGACAATTGTTCTTTAATTTGACCCCGCACAGAGTGACCTGTGAATGGGGCCAATGTTGAAATGTTTTCAGTGTTTTCTTGTATGCACTAAAATTCGACATGGTTATATTATATGCATGTGTTGATGGTATGGGATGGTTTCAAGACTCAAATATGACTCACACAAATAATTCGACAATCAAACAACAAAATTAGAACCTAATTATGAAGGGAGTCACAAATCAGTCCCATAGAGTAAGAGAGTGCCCCAAACAAGTGCCTCAAATTATCTAATAAATCCAAACCAGTGAACAAGGAACAAGGGGAAGAGGAGAGGAAAAAATGGGGAACCCTAGCTAAGCACTAAGTAAGGCAAGAGGCAATAGGAAACATAACTATTTCTCTTTATTTTGTGCTTGTGTCACTGTGGAGAATAAGTCATCAACAAAGGTTTTTAAAGATATGATTCAATTTTCCTTGTTAGAGTGAACATGGAGCAAGTGTGAAATGCATTGGCCACATGGATATTAATGAGAACAATAATGTTTCAACATTACAAAATGCTCACAATGATCAAAATTTATGAGAACCTCGTTCAAACAAGGAGACCTAATATTTTTCTTCACTAAAATGTGTGTGAATTTTTTATTTCATTAAAAAGTTGTATGCAAAAGCAATGAACAAGAATTCCTTTTCTATAAAATAAAAATATTTTTCCCCAGTAGTATGCTTCATTCTTCATATCCATGTTTTTTTGCTCAGTCCTAAGCCCAAAAACAAACCACTATTTTTGATATTACAGTTCTACAAGCTCATGAATTTCAAATTATCTGAAGAAATTGGCATTGAGCTATGAAATTATTGGTGGGTAGTAAGCTCTGCAAGGTAGGTGGTATAAATCCCATTTATTATTATTTGCAACTAATGTTTATTTTAAAATTTTGGTTTATATCCGTTTACATTTTATTTTTAAATATCTCATTGCAATTATTAGAAATGGTTGCCAAAATCACAAACCTAGAAATTCATAATGTAAACGCCCAAGGCAATTCCCCACCATCAATGGAATATAATGCAAAAATCCTAATAGTGATAGCCAACCTAAGAATGTTGAGATATATATTCCCACTTGGATACTTACTTTCCCAAATTTGAGATGAAATCATTGATATAATTACCTAACAAAATGAGGCATTGTCAATATTACCTCTTATAGAGAGAAAATGTATCCTAAATGTATATATGGTTTGGATCATATTGCAAGAAAAGAACAAAAGAGTAGAAAATAGGACATATGTTCTCTTTTCATAGGCCCTCATATAGGTTAAATCCCAAACACTATTAGACCTCATATATCTATAAAATGGTGCACTTATCAACCATTTATTGATAATTTCATGGATAGGTATTACATGGTTTTTAATGTGAGACCTCATAACAATAGGGAAATCCCACTATGTTTCTTGAGGAAATTGTATGCAGAGTTTGTTTTGGGGAAACTTGTTAACTATTTTCATCACTTAGAATTCCATGATGCTTGTTTGGGTATTCCACACAACTGATCCAATGTGAGGCACCAATATATTTGTATTATCACTTCAATCCATTTGTATTGTATTCGATTCATTTCATTCATTCTAGATATAAAAATGACTTCAATAGTAAAATTATACTTCTATTCTTGATCCATGGGAAAAAATTGGTCAATAGAAATACCTTAGTGTGATGGAAATAGATAATTCCTTCTACTCGATCACTATATGGGTATGGAAGGCAATATATCAAACAATCAAAATAAAGTTGCAATACCAAAGGTAGTAGATGAGTCCTTTGTGATTATTTCAAGTATGGTTATTGGAGACCTTGTTAATAATACCTCCTAGTTATTAGGAGAGAAAAATAGATCTAACTCCCATCTATTTCTCACATTTTGGTATGATATGCATGATTCAAATATTCAATTAGAATATGCCTTAGATAAAATAGGAATTAGTTATATTTTAGAGATTCATTTTATTTGCTTTTCTAACAATTAACTTTTCCATATTTATTCTTGTTTGCATGTGTCATCATTGGAGGACAAAACTAGGCGCTTTTCTATTTTTTTCCCTTTCTTACTTTTATAATAAGATCTCAACTTAGGTTTCCTCTTTTATATATGTTATTTTTTGTTCGGGATGATATGCACAATTTCTACTTTCAAGTCATAATTGGATTTTTAATTATTGTGATTTTCCCTGGTTATAAAAATATACCACAAAGCACTACATATATTCTTATTGTCATTATCCAAAGGTTGAAATAGTGTGTGAATATTTTACTCATAAAACTAGTTCCATGTGGGCACTAGTTTGGATAGGGGGCATCCATATGTCCATGAAACCATTGCGATATGTCTCCCATACATCCCCATTTTTGGGGGGAAACATATAGGGGACATGGAGAAAGTCTCACAGATCCTAGGAGATCTTCTTGTGCAACATTTTCCAATAGTTTGGAACTAGTTTAGGAGCTTTGGAAAAACTCCATTGCTATTCTTTTGCACACTTCCTCCTAGGATACTTATGATAATATCAATGAATTTTTCTTAGCTAGATTATTTAGACCATGATGTATATTAAATATGATATAAAACATAGTTTTCAAGTGAATTATAAGGTCAACTCTCTCAAATATACTTATGAATCATTACCTTGTAGATGGTGAGGTAATGGGTATATATTACATTGTGCAATGGTAGTGATACCATGTGGATTTATTTCTTAGAAATTACTTAGAGGAATTAATGTTGATTAATTGTGAGATGTTATTGTGTTCTAAGAAGGTATTAAGTTTCCACCACAACTATAATTATATTTGATAATGTTCTCTCGACCTTCAAGACACTCTCTAACACCTAAGCAATACCTCTTTCCACCTTCAATGCACTAAAATAATAATTTAGTTGTCAATAGTGTCATTCTTCCATCCTTTAAGATTGTATGATGTATATGTTTGATGGATAACTACTACACTCTTACACAAAACACTAACCCATAGATCAAGCGAGAGTGTGTTAGGATGTAGAATTGAAAAATGCATCTGTGTGAGGCAATGGAATGAAATGTTGCTTATCTATTTTTTTGTGCCCTTGGGACCATTTTTGTAGGTGTCCCTGAATTCCATCTAGATGTGAGTTGAAAATCATGATATAGTAGAAAACCAATGTTGGATTGATGACCATTGATCATTAGATTGTAAATCATAGATGTGTTAGAGGTTCCCTTCCTCTACCAGTCACATGCCTTGATGTTTATGTTTTTAGATGGAATTTGGATTTAGGGTTTTATCCAATGGTATGCAATTCAAAATTTTGAATTAGGTGGTATATATGTGTGTATATATTGTTATATATGTTATAACATATATAACATATATATGTATATGTTATAACATATATAACATATATATGTATATGTTATAACATATATGTTATATATGTTATAACATATATAATGTATGTGTTATAAAATATATAACATATACGGTATATATGTTATAACATATATAAAAAAATATGTTATATCAAACCCATGACAGATCAGACCCTGCCTGCAAACCCTCGACAGAGACGGCAGAGACCATGCATGTGAACCTGCATGGAACCCTAGATAAAGAGAAAAGAGAGCCAAAAGAGACAAGGTGACCCCACCAAAGAGCCATAGAGACATAGCGATAGGAGCCACAATGAGATAGAGAATGTCGACAGTGATAGATCAGGAACCCACCTAGACCAAAAATGTTTTCCAAATCAGTAAATGTTTCTAACCCTAAGAATTTTTTCTCCATAATTTACTAGGGCTTACTTCATTGTNAGAGACGACAGAGACCATGCATGTGAACCTGCATGGAACCCTAGATAAAGAGAAAAGAGAGCCAAAAGAGACAAGGTGACCCCACCAAAGAGCCATAGAGACAGAGCGATAGGAGCCACAATGAGATAGAGAATGTCGACAGTGATAGATCAGGAACCCACCTAGACCAAAAATGTTTTCCAAATCAGTAAATGTTTCTAACCCTAAGAATTTTTTCTCCATAATTTACTAGGGCTTACTTCATTGTGGATTTATTAAGGAATTATTCATTATGAGTGGCAACCTAGAGCTAGAGCCACTCAAACCCTCACTAGAGCTAGAATTAGATTTGACCTTGGTCCTAGGCTGTTTTTTTTCCTTATCTTCCATGATCATGAGTATATGTTCATCTCACAGCAACATATTTATTCTTAGTTTCCAAAGGTGAAATCCAATACCATCAAATTGTTCCATAAGATTTTGAGATTATATTACAATGATCATGGCCATTTTCCACCTTCAAATTCTTAGAGGAACGTTTTCCTTGTTACTCCTTACTCCAATAGAGATTCCCGATTTTGAAGAAATACTTGAAGAAATTATACCTTCAACCATAATACCATGTTAAAATTTTCATAAACAACTCACCAAACAATAATATAAAACAATGTTACAAAAGTAGAACACAAAACATAGGATTGGGAAAAATGGGTAAAATAATAGAGAAAAATAGAGCATTGACAACAGACTTCATGGGAGGATCAATGAATCCATTTCCATCTAAATCTTTGTTATGTGCATGGAAAATGGCATCCATATTAGCATTATCTGTTTTACAAAAAAGTCATTTCTAGAACCTTTTCGCATTCATGTAAGTTTGCAATCCTATCCTACAAACATGTAATAGTTTTTATTGATAACAATATTCTCATAACATTGTTGTAATACCAACTAGATTATATGGTGTCATGTCCCCTCCTTTATCCATAAAAAGGACAATACTTCTCAAGCTTGGTATTTCATAGTTATGTGTGTGTCAGTTATACTAATACTTGAGACAAATATGATTATCTAGAAGCAACTTTCAAGTTACATCTAACTATTTGCTTCAAAATCTTCATGATATCTAACAACTAATTTAGTAAAACTAGTCACCAACTAACTCCTGGATACCTTCTATCAACTTACAATTCAAAACATTGAAACATCCAATGTGAATATTTTTTTATTTTCTACTTGAGCCTCACAAAACCCTTGTCCTCTAATCATTGCTCTAGCCTAGATTTTATAATGACTAGCTCCACTTCAAATCGAATGCACAAAAAATAGAAGAGAAACATTTCTTGCACTAGATAGAAAAATATTTCTACTTCGTTCTATTGTTTTTATGGGCATAAAATTGAGAGCTTGTCGCTAATTTTTAACATTGCACACTAACCTGCCAATTCTAGTACACACAACTTTTATCTTTATTTTATTTTGACATGCTTCACGGAATGATCTTCATATCACATGGTGTTGGTATAATAACACATCTCATTTAGTGCAGATTATTTCCATGCCACAAAAATCATATCTATCCTATTCTTTGTTCATATTGATTTCAACTTAGTTTTGATTCAGTTTGCATATTTTTACATTGCAAACCTTTTTCCATAGTGAGAAAATTCCTCATTTTTGTTAGGTTCAATTCCTTTTCTATCTCAACCTCCTTTGTTCAATTTGTTTTAGGGATTATATTCCAACACACAAGGGGATTGGAGAGAACAATCTATTTTCTAAATGTAAATATCAAGAGTAGATCTATGATGTCTGTTTAGATTCATGGCGATAGATGTTGGCATATTTCAAGTTAATCCTTTGGTAGAACGTGAACATTTAACAACATTTGTACTCTAAGAAGTAGGATGGATACTCTAAGACGCATCAAGGATATTGCAAAAATATTGTATATTGACGTTGTAACCATTTATACATTGCAATCCCTTCTTCTATTTTTATGAAAAAAATAGTGTGTGCATCTGAAGGGAGATTGTATCCTCAAAATAGAGGATTATAGATAAATATTTTCGTTTCTAGGGGTTGTGGAAGAAGGGGTATAATTTCAGAGTGCTCATTTGATTCATAATGCTCAAAATCCTGAATTTTGGAACATGGGGCATAGTTTTAATTGAACTCATGATTTGTTAATTTATACACATGTTGTCTTGAATGGATTATGAACATGTAAACAAATTTTCAGTGCTAGAAGATGTTTCCATTTAATTCCTCTTCATTAACCCCGATGAGTTTTTTACCCCTCATATTTGCATCATGGTGATCCATTTTCTTTTCCTAGGTTTATGTAGCATCATAGTTGATCCCATTGCACATTTTGAACTAATGCAAAAGCTTGGAATTCCATGATAAATTGTTCCTTTACTTACTGCATGAAGATTATTTGATGTATCATGATGAGATGAATATTGTGATGATGTATCAATTGTATTTTCACTAGACTATGGTTATTGATTTATGTAAAGTATTTGTTTTATTTAGGTGGTTACTCTAGACCCTTTTGGTTGGTCATGGCATGTCCTTATAGATTCCATTTCAAGGCTAGTCCTTCCCTTGTGGCTCATTATAACCATGTTATTGAGATCATTTATGGTCAAGGTGGGTGTGTGGGGGTCTTGGGATGGGTCTATTGGTACACATGAATTAGAGTTACCATAGGTTTTTTCATTTTACCCTTTGAAAAAGTTGTGCTATGTTATTGTAAAGGTGTTATACCTAGAAGCACACTTCCCATTTATCATAAGCATGGATCTATGTATGTATTTCACACTTTGTCCTAAGTGAATATTTTCCCTAGAACTTTGGGTTATTTGTTGTGCATTTGGAACGTTAGATCATGTGGAATACCTTCTCTTTTATACATATTTTTATGCACTTGGATGATTGAGGGGACCTCCCTAGAACCCTCAACCTTTTTTAGGGCTATTTCACATGATTTATGGACAATTACAGGATGAATCACCATCCCCATTGGATAACTCCCCCTCTTGGAACATATTTGGAGGCATTCATCACCAATTTTGAGGAGCAATCCTCTTCTCCATGAGGTTGTTGGATTTTCCCTTGGATGTGGAGCTTGTTATCGGGAGGGTTTTGACCTCTCACTTCATGGATGTGACTATTGGTATTTTCTAGGGAGGTTGTTACACCTTGGATACTTCATATTGAATTGTTTTACCAATTTTGGGGGGGTCATCTCACCATTTTGAGCTACACGTTCCACCTTAGAGTCGTGTTTTCTTGGATGTTTCACCTTTTTTGACGGGATGTCCATAATTGAGGGAATTTGTTGGACTTCATTCCTTGCTCGGATAATGGGTTGCAATGGTGGATGATGCATAATGTAGGAATGGATGGTGTTGCATGAAAATGTGGGATTTATGTTGCATGCATGTTGTATGGAGGTTATTGATGTTGTATGGAGGTTATACATGGTGGGGATAATGATGGAAATGATTGGTGGAATGGGTCAGTGGAGTACTAAAGAACATGAAAAAATTACCTTGATCAGAACTAGATATTTTCAACACAAATGATTATAGAGGCTAAATTTTGCAAATAGGCTAATTTTCCATGGTTTTTTCCAAAAAAAGATTCACCAATTTCTATTTTTTTCTAAAAATGATTCGTCCAAATTCCATAGAATACAAATATTTTACCTTACAAATCACCAAAAATTTACAGAAACTATATAAAATCCTTATAAATTTGAATATTTTTACAAAACTATCGCCAAACATTTTACATTTTGCATATTAAGGACTAGTAATATTAGCCCATGTTTCTACATTTTAATATAAATTTCCATCCTTAAAATCATCCCTGATTTTCAACACAATATTGATCCTTATACCTTGTAAAAAAAAATCTTTTCCATGTATAGTGTTTTTACAGGCCCATAATTGTTTCCATAATGGAATAATATCACTATAGATACATGTACATGCTAAGGAATGTTGTGGAGTGAATATAAATAAGATTTTGTGTTGTTGATGATGTCCTTGCATGTTGTTGCAACAATGAAAAAAATTGTTTGAAAAATGTACCTTCTTCTTGTTGTAATAGTTTATTATTTCCCTAAAAAACAAAAATAACACTATATAATATTGGAGGTTCAAGATTATTACCACACATAGTTGTTTATGTCACTTGTACTATTATGTTTGTGTGGTGTCCTCAATATGTTTCATCACATCCCTTATGACACTCGCTAATTGTTTCTCTCATGTGATAGAGTGTTATAGGACGTACAACAAAATAGGCATTTGTTAGATCTATCTTTGTTGAGTGAGTGAAGTTCATGTATAATAAAGGAAAGTGAGACATCTAGTAGGTCTAATAGGAAGAGATCAACTAGAGGTGAGAAAATCAAAATAAAATTCCATAGATGCATGAGATTTTTTCTTGTTAAAGGAGGGTCATTTTATTATGATCATGAAAGCATAGAAAACATTAAGTTTCCCTTCAGGTACAAACATCTAGTGAAAACAAAGTTACTGACTTAATGAGAACTGTGACCTCAAAACGAGAACTATGGCCCAACAAACCCACATTTTTGCACAAACAAACATCAAAATAACCCCCAAATCAAAAAGTGGTGCTTGTAGCACCATTATTTTAAAAGGGGTCAAAATTACAACATTTTTCAAACATGGCCTTCAAAACTTAGACAGTAGCTTAGAAAAACCTTAAAATCAACACCTAAAAAAAGATGTTTTTGAAAAAAAAAAAAATCAAAATGTCAAAATTTTAGATATTTTGAAATCGTATTTTTAGCACTTGGTACCATTAAAACCAAAACCTCAAAATCAACCATAAAATTGAAAAGTACTGCTACTAGTAGCACCCATTCTAAAATTGGGGTATGAAAATGACACATTTTTATAAAGTGGTAAAAGAACTCATTATTATTATAAACAAAATCATAAAAATTAACCCTTAAATGTTTACTTTTTAAATATTGTTATCACTCAAAGCACAAGGTAATACATGATGCCATGAAAATATCACAATATACTTTAAAAATTCAACACCACATTTTAATATTTTTTTTTTACTTTTAATAAAAAAAAGTAAATACAAGTCACATTGAATGAAACATAAAATATTTATTAAAAGTATTGTTATATTGTCCATATTCAAAACATATGAGCTAAGAAATTTTATTATATTATCCATAATCAAAACATATAATTCATAAAAAATAAAAAAAAAGATTCATAACTTCATGTAAGATCATATGTAAGTTCAATGCTCATTTCTAGTTACCATACAAACATCATATGCATCAAAAATACATAAAATGTTTCATACACTTATTCAAATTGACTCATGGTTTCTGAAATACCATTAGAGTCTACATTGTCTTTAGATGAATGATTGGATGAAGATGTAGATGATCCATACTCTTCTCTTTTTTTGATGAATGCACCATCTGAGTCTACATGCATACCCAACATTTCAGATGTCAAATGCCTTTTAGATCTATGACTCGATTCAACAGACTCTAATCTTGCATTTATCTCTTGTGGCAGCAATCTCTTGATAATATTTGTTTTCTTGGAGAAAAGAGTTCCTCTCTTTTTCAAATTGAAGTCATAAACAAGTATGTCAACATTATCTAATTTTAAGAGGTCAGTGTGACGACGAGTTGTATTTCGAACCTTTCTTTTTCTCTTTCTATTGACATTTTTCTCAACCACCATCTATGTCTTGTACATACCATTGAATGGGTGGGTACTTATTGCATACCAATGTAATTCAATTGCAATAACATCATCATTTTCTTTCTCAATATTTAAAACCTTTTCAATCCAGAATGGATAACCATGTGGATCTTCAGTCGTTAAAACTGCAATCATGCTACCCTCCTTAATATCTTGTATTGAACCCCTGTAAAGGTCTTTCATGGCTTCACATTGTGGACATGATCTTCATGAACCAATATACATTTCTCTTTCCTCTTCTTGTGTAAGCTCAATAACACCTTGATATTCTTTTTGAACTTCAACAATATTTGTTTCTTTAGATTCATTTGGCATATTTTGTGGCAAATGAAATGGACTCTTCAACATTGTATCTTCATTTGTTGATATTGAAATTATGTCACTTTCATTATTTAAAAAAGACTCCCACCAAACAGAATCAACAACATCAAAGTACTCATATGTATCCTTAATGGACTTTTTTATTTCTTAAAGGCATTCAGAATAATTTGCATCTCTATTATGCCTCCGTGCATTATGGATTTTAGAAACTGGTTGTAAAAATAATAACTTTGATGAAAATATTGGACGATATAGAATGAACTTCAAAAATTCTAAACTTGATGAAGGCCCCCATTCTATAGTACTGTAATACTTCTTTCCCACTATCAGTGTTTTCTCATCAATTTGTTTGAAACAAAATAGATGTTGGAAGCTAATTTCATTACACTTCTCAATACATTTTTCTTCACGATGGGATCCCTGAATAAATCTTCGCATGTCAACAATTTCTTCTAATATATGAAAAACAGGCTCTAGAATGCATGCTTTCTTAATACATTCAATCAATGATGGTAGGCTTCCAACATTTTTCCTCTTCAATGTTACTTAAAAATGACTGAATATTTGATCAATATGATCATGAGTGTGTCCAACAATAAGGAAACCAACTTTCACCTTTTGAAAGATCTCATTTCAACAAGCATGCTTAGATATCCAAACACAATTTGATTTTTATTTTCACGACTGGTGTTTTCCAATTGCAGATAGATAACTTGAGGAAGATTTCCATACTAGTGAGTGAGAACATGATGAATTATGGTGATGGTCAGATTTGCATCATTATGAATATTTGGAGTTGTGAAGTAAACCCTTGGACATATTTTTCCATTGAAAACTATACAACCAACCAAGTGAAACAGAATGAAATTCTCTTCCTGTAAATTTTTTGGTGTACGGACAAAATGTGGTAGAGGTGTTTTCTTCTAATCCATGCCATCAATTATCATACCTAAATATTTATTTGGAGCATCATAACACTTCTTTTGATGTTTGTACAACTTTTTCCTTTCACTTGATTGCTGATTATGTTGTTCTTTAAGTGATTTGACTATGGAAACTACACATGACATAAAATGGAAATATTTATCATATGTTTTCATATTTGATAACTATTCAATTTAAAAAAAAATAAAAAATAGTAAATACATACCTCTTTTTCCCCCTTCAGATTTATCTCTTCTTGATTTAAGAGTAACGCATATACTGCAAATCCCCATCTTTGACTTCTTAGGAGTATGGACATTGTTGAATTGTTTCTTCGATATTCTTGTAAAATATGCATATGTAATAAAATTACCATTTCCTTCAACACTTTTAGCATATCCTTTGTACAAGTTGTAGATTTCCCTCCTTGATAAATTATCTGGAACATGTATTGTGTCTCTATCTATCATACACTCTCCATGTTTGGAAAAGAAATAATGCATCCATGACAATGTAGTGTTTGTCAATGGTCCACTCTCTCGTCCATGATGTACCTTTAAATAAAATGAAGTATATTTTTCCAACTTTGTCTGGATTCTTGATAGACGAAGATTACCAATTGAGTGATTTTTTTTTTAAATCCATTCTGCAAAGTAAAATATTCCCAATGAAATAATCATATCATGTATTGGTGGATGTCATCCAACCCATCAAATATGATTTTTTCAAGCTCTTACTCATTGAAAAATATGGCTTCCTTTTATTCAAGGAATACATGTAGTCCATGTTTTTCAAAAAATTCTTTTGACAACATTCACTTGAAATCAATTCACTTATGCAAATTGATTTAGTGAGAAATTATTTTCTAGACCTTGAATAACTAGAATGATTTGGATTGATATAAAAAATTCTAGTCTTGGTCCTAGACACAATGTTTCTTTGCAATGTATCCACTATTTCATCATCCTTACTATAAGGATTTTCCTTATCACCAGAAGGAATATCAAGAAAAACATTGTCAGAAGACTAAACTAGAGAATGTCGATTACCTTGATTTGTTGAAGCTTAATGATTGAGAACATCATCTTTTACATAATAATTTGGAGGAAAATCATCATCAAAATTGTGTCCAACATTGACATAATCATCTTAATTTCTTTCAAAATCCCCCTTGAGTGAAAATTTTCACCATCCTCCTTAGTAACTTGAAAAGCTTCATTAGTCTCTTGAAAATCCTCACTTTGAGGAAAATCATCATCATCAATATTGTTGCCTTTTAATTTATCACTCAGGAAAGAGTGTCCACCAATGGTGTAATCATCTTCACTACTTTGAAAATCCTCACTTGAGATATATTATTCATCATCCTCATTACTGGCTTGAAAATCCTCACTTGTAGGAAAATCTTCATTATCCTCATCAGTACCTTGAAAATCCTCACTTGGAGGAAAATCATCATCATTAACATTGCTTCCTTTAAATTCCTTATTCAGGAAAGACTGTCCAAAATTTCCATAATCATCATCATTACTTTTAAAATCCCTACTTCGTGGGAATTCTTCATCATCCTCATTTGTGCCTTGGAAATCCACACTTGGAGGAAAATATTCATCAGTACCTTCAAAATCCTCACTTGGAGGAAATTCATCATCACCAACATTGTTGTCTTTAAATTCCCCACTCGGGAAAGAGTGTCCACCATTGTCATAATCATCTTCACTACTTTTAAAATTTCCACTTGAGGTAAATTCTTCATCATATTCATTGGTGCCTTGGAAATATTCAACGGTAACTTGAAACTCCTCAATTGGAGGAAAATTGTCATCCCAATCATTTAAACATTGATCATAGTCTCCACTTTGACCTACATTTTGATTATATTGATTACTATTAAACTATTGAATAGATTTATCACCATCATATTCCTCCTCTTCATCATCGGTGCCTTCAAAGTCCTCTGATTTAGGACTTTCATGAGGAACATGTTGAATAAAATTGCTTGCACTGTTAAGAACCAAATATCAGTATAGCATAGAAAAACCTCAGAAAAAGTACTCAAGGCCTTGAAAAAGAGATAATTTCAGATAATAAGCCTCTTCGAGGGGGGCACCTCCTTTTACCCCACTTAAAATGTTCAAGTACAAGATGATTCAAAATGAAAATGTCTCCTTGGTATATATAGGAGACTAGGAGGTATAATTACAACTAATGGCCTAAAACCGACATAAATAAAATAACATTACTAATATAA
>SNQJ01S0046196.1:65190-84619 GCA_010110895.2 Picea sitchensis | reverse complement strand
ATTGTAATTATCTTCTTGCGAATGCGAGTAGCCATCACATCTCTTCATAGAGATAAGCTGCCACCATTCTAGCGAGTCTTTCACTTTGTATTTTTACAGTCTCTGTACATTTATTTGATTAATAGAAATCATGTATTACTGTATATCTGTGTTTATGGTTGCATCTCTGATACATTTCTATTATATTATTGAATATTTGCAATATCTCTGTGCATTTCTTTATTATATCTCCACTCTCATTTCATGCTGAAAATAATCCGGATGGGGAAAATAGAGAGAGTCAATCGAATAATTGAAGACATGCTGAGAATGTATGTGATGGATAAGCCATATAAGTGGGAAGATCACTTAAACTTGGTTGAGTTTGCATATAATAATGGGTATCAAGCTTCATTGAGAATGAGCCCATTTGAAGCCTTGTACGGTAGGAAATGTGATACTCCAGTAAGCTGGGTCAACCTCGCAGATAGAGTGGTACTTGGGCCGGAGTTTCTCAAGGACATGGAAGACCAGGTGATCAAGGTCAAGAAGAATTTAAAGGCAGCTCAGGATAGACAGAAATTTTATGTAGACAAGAACAAGACAGCTAGAGAGTTTAAAGTAGGGGAGCATGTACTTTTGAAAGTGAAGCCCAATAAAATTTCTTTGAAATTGGGTAGTTGTATGAAGCTGGCAACCAAATTTTGTGGTCCATTTGAAATATTGGATAGAATAGGGCCAATTGCATACATGCTTACATTGCCTTATTCCATGAATGTGCATAATGTAT
The DNA here is from genome assembly GCA_010110895.2 of Picea sitchensis. Classification (NCBI taxonomy): domain Eukaryota; kingdom Viridiplantae; phylum Streptophyta; class Pinopsida; order Pinales; family Pinaceae; genus Picea; species Picea sitchensis. The sequence continues at coordinate 83,850 of SNQJ01S0046196.1, read as the reverse complement.
TTCATGTCTCTTTACTAAATAAATATGTACATGGTCCTAACCATGTTATTGATTGGCATCTGATTCAGGTAGAGACAGAGGGAGATTTCCAGGTTCAGCCAGTGCGAGTATTGGACAAAAAAGTCAAAATGCTCAAGAATCGAGTTATAGATCTAGTAAACGTTCAGTGGACCTGCTACAGTCTTGAAGATGCTACTTGGGAGCATGAATATGCCATGTGGGCAGAGTACCCACAAATTTTTGAATAAATTTGATATTTTGATCTCTATTTTTGTATATGTACTAAGGACAATGCCAAAATAAGGGGGAGGTGATGTAACACCCCAGGTTTTGATCCCCTATTTTAAATAATGTATTGTTGCAATGCTGAGAGGTCAGAGTGCCCAAACAATTATTAAGAGGCCAGTGTTCCCAAGACATGTAATTTTTTTATCATTATTAATAATAAATACATGTCTAGCTATTAGATGAACAAGGACTAGAATTATAGGGGGCTATGATTCCACAAGAGAGGGGGATTGAGGGGATAAGTGTTTATTCCTATACTAATTTCCTCTTTTTGTCTAAGGGAGGGGATCGGTTACGTGAGATTCTTGGGGATGGACGGGAGGTTCTTGATTTCCCCATGAAGTTACTTAAACTCGACTCTGGTCTGATGGGGGGGTTGGTCGTTAGCTCATTTTCTCCTTCACTTTTTCATTCGTACCATTCTTTCCCTCACTCACTTTCATGCATGCACCTCCATGCACCCACCTACTTTTTCATTGATATATCCATCATCTGCGTCTTGTCTTAGGGAAAGGGAGTTGAACTGATGAATATTAGCCACGGGATAGTGTTGACGTGCAAAAATGAACGCTTGTCAACTAGAGGAGTGGATCCGGTCTGGGTTTGTCTAAATAACCCAAGCCGTTTGGGATGATCCACCTTGATGGGTTTAGCGGCTCCGTTGGCCGATCTAAGTCCTAAGAAAACAAAAGAAAACTAACTAAAGGGACTAATCTAAATGAAAACAACAATTAAAGAAAACTAATAAACAAATTTGAAATAAATATATACAGTTTATTGTCTAATATTATACAACAATAATGAAATCAAATATTCGATTATCAACAGAATTAGATCCTAGCTACAAATGTACAATATTTATAGATTACATATTTTAAATCGAAAACCTGAAAAAACCATTTGTGAGTTGTCCTACGAAAGGAGAGCTGTTATTTTTTTAATTTTATAATTTTATGAAACAAAATTAAAATGACAATTTATCAAAGTTGAATAATTAAAATAACAATCTGTACTATAAAACTAAACTATACATCTATCTAAACTACTGAAATAACACTAATAAACTAACCTGTGATAACGCTTTCCAATTTGTCCCGCACAAAGTATCTGATTCAGCTGTTCGATGGGAGGAAACCCGCATCAAACTTTCCACAAACTCCTTGTAAACAGGAAGCAACAATTCTCTTTGAATGTAAGCAACAGGACAAACAAGACATAAAAAATGACAACAATCTTATAATTTACAAATTGTCGCAGTTAGATAAATCCCTGTGCAAAAATTTGTATAGAACAGTTCAATTAACGAAGAAGATAAACCTTTATTCATTAAATTGAAATAGAGTAATTGTTGTATTAAAAATGAGATACATAAGACATGGACAGAATTTGAATCACGATGCATTAACCTGTAATAAGTCCTGATATCTAAAGTAGTCAATGACTTAATCACAAATTCAAATGCACAAAACTTGAACGAAAGTATGATAAATTGAAAGCTAAAGCTGTTACAAAAGATCCACTTCCATTCAAGCTTGTATCATCATAAATCCATATCCTTGTTCTCCCAATAGTGATGATGGGTTCATTACAAAAAATAACAAGTATTTAAAGGCCACAGGGTAAAACATCCTTGTGGGAATTTGTCAAAAATAATTTACAAAAAATCTGGGGATAATCTCCCAAGTCTCTATTTCTGCCTATGACCAACAACTTAAAAAAAAACTATATCACAACAAGTATCTTCTAAAATGCCACAGCATGCCCAATTTTCCATTGAAATTCGTAGGTACCTGCAGGTGGACAAGAATAGACAAGTTTAGATAATGTTTTATTGGTAAAATTAGCAAAAATCTAAATTTTAAGACTAGCTACAGAATCTCACGATTCTGTAGCTGGTCTAATTTGAAAACATGATCGTTCTAAATAAATCCAAAACTAAAAGAAATATATTCGAACTATTAAACAAATCTTTAGTTGCTAATTTAAAACAAAGCGAATCATTTAAACCAAAACTTCTATGCTAATTGAGATCAAAACGGAATCATGTTTGAATCTATTTCAATCGAAACAGACCCAAACGAATATCAAGCAAACTCTGGTAAGAATTCAATATAGACATAATATGTCAATCCAACACTCAACAATTTTTTTTTTTTAAATCCAAACTAATAGAGCCGTATCGAATCTGTCTTTGATACTAATCCAACTCATACAAATAATTATGCTAATTCAAGGCACGCAACATTGTTTACAAATCAAACCAAACATAAATGAATCGAACCAACTTGGGGCCGACACAATCGTTATACTAATGAAAAATCGTATCAATCAAAACATATCTACATGGTTTTAGAAAATAAATTTTTTGTACAGGTCGAATGCCATCATAGTCCAAAACGAAAATATTCATTCAAAATGAAACATAATCATTTCTTGAATCTATTCGAACAGAACTTAAACGAGAGAAAACCCAATCGGCTACGCTAATTCAAACGTACAGAATTGTTTCAAAATCCAATCAAACATAATCGACAACAAATCAATCGTTTATACTAATCTGAGAACAATAAAATCACATTAACCAAATCATAGCTGTGTCCGAGTTTAGCAAACAAATCTTCTATACACGATTCATAACGAAATCATTTTTGGTAATTTGAAAACAACAAAATCATTTTGAATCTATTAAAACGAACAGAACTAATTGAAAGCAAACTCAATCATTTATATTAATTCAAACCAACTCATAAAACAAAATCGATGTTGAAGTACATAGCTGGGCAGTAAGAAAATGATTCGATCATGATAACTTTGAATTAACAAAAGTCGTTGCTGCCTCGACATTTCTGAAGACAATTGAACCGGTGGTTTTTTGTTTCTTCTCGTTGTCTTGTAGCCTATCATTCTCCTTTGACAACACTGTAACTCATTCCTCTAATGATTTGATCTTATATTGCAATAGGAAAACATCGTTGTAATAGTGTTCAAGCTAGGAACTGAATTGGTTGCAAGCTAATTGATCGGGCCTTGACATCACAGGTGAGGGTTCGTTCTTGTTACCATGGATTTCAGTGCGAAGCTTAATTTTCAGGAAGTTAGGGTCGTTTTTGAGGCACGGAGGCAAGTTGGAAACATAGTCGTAGGGTTCCTTAGAGAAGAGGGCATGAGAATAGGGGTATTCCTCGGCTAGGAAACGCTCGATCTCCGAGTCTGAATCCTCGCTCAAGATGATAGGATTTTGATCAACGTTCTGTTTAGGCTTGTTCCAGGCACATCTCGATATCAATCATGCATTTCGCTTTCCCTTACTGTTAACACCAGTATCACCTTTTCCTTTCTTCTTCACAGGCCTCTTGATGGCCTTAGTATTTTCTTTAGCACACGGGTCGGCCACGGTATCGGGTAGGTCCATGCCATGGAAATTCGAGGGTTTGATAGGGGGTAAAAGGGTAGGAGTTGGAACGACTAGCTCAACCAGTGTTTCAGTGACCACAGATTTATCCATTAGAACACACTCAGAGGTGGCAAAGAAGTTCCTTGATAGGAAGGCTTGCCAACAGTCACCCCTAAGGGTCAAATGATGAACGATAATAACTTTGATCAAGCAATGATGGAAAAGGCTGCTATCAGCCTTCTCACACCTAAATCGTTTGGACATATTGTAAAGGCTGCGTAGGAGATAATGCGGCATGTTCAGAGGGTAGTCTATAAAATTCATCAATAACCGAAGATGATATAGAAATACCAAGACATAAGGACCTTCGCAGGTCACAAACTGCTTAACAATTGCCAATAGATCATGACATCGGGGTTTGAGGATAGCTACAGGCATACCTTTATCACAACTAACAATCTTTCTTGATGTGAATAGGAGTGGCCATGACACCTCGTCTACTTTGGAATTTTTAAACCACCTTTGCCCAGTAGCTGGTAAGGCTGTAGCCGAGCTTAGGAGTTCCTCATTTAGCTCGAGCTGTATGTCACTGATCTTAGCCCTGCATCTGTCGAAGGTGAGAGCGAACTGTTGGGCTATCGACAGGTTAAAACCCTCAAATATTTTGATAAAAACCAGCCAACCACTATTTTCCAAATCCTCCCGAGCATTGTCGAAGAGCAGGAGGGTTTGGATACCATTTGGTTCTATGTGCACCAATGGTGCCATAGAACAGAATACACAGTGAGTAGGGAAAATGGACAAGGGTTTGGACAGGGTATTCGCAGGGTCAAACACTCACAGGATTCCCCGAAAACCAACAGAGGTAACCGGGATAGAAGGAGGGTATTAATGTCAAAGTGTGCGAGGGTGGTGGAACGAAATTAACCCATGCAAAATAGTCATATCCAAATGTACAACCGACGGCGCATATTGTGATTCAAATCACTATTGCAATGTGTTAAAAAACAATGCTATTCAAACAATTAATAGTAAGTCGACCCACATAATTGCATAAGCAAGAGTGTTTGGATGGTTTTAAAATCAAAACAATGTTTCGAATCAACACCAAGGGTTCGATCATAACAAGTATGTGTCATATGAAACCATTGAATTAAAGGTCTAATCACCATGTTAATGCGTTTGTTATGAAACTAATGTGCCAAGGAATTTGATCAAGCCACCATTGAATCAAGGAGAATATCATCACAATCTTATTAACAACAAACAAAATGCCAAATGAGTAAAGATTTTGGTGTCTTTCCAACTGTGCGACTATAATTAAATTGGAAATGCAATGAACACATAGACAAGAGTGACCATAATAATCAAGTGATGATTTTAATGTGACTTTGAAATCAAAGTTTTCACTCTTGTAGTCGTGAAAATGAGGACAACAGGCAGGTGTGCAAATGCGCCAGATAATCAAGTCATATTATCCAAAAGTTTGCGATGAGAATCAATGGTTTCAAAACACTTGCATGGGTAAATTATAAGGATAGGATAAAAAAAGTGAAATCGCTGCCAACAATGGAGACACACTGGTAGAAGTAGTTATATATGCCAAAAGAAAAAATTCAGATTATGATAACAAGAAAAATTCAAACTCAAAAACAACCGGAAAATTATTTAAACATCATCAATAATCAAATATTCCAGCAATTCTTAAAGGATGAAAACTGATAACCATATTAAGATAAGCGAATCACGATATTAAAGATAAAATATCCAATACTGTTGACAGAGCCACTCCTGCTAGCAGGCATTCATAGCCTCGACAGGGTTGCCATTTAACCCACTCTGATATCTGTATCCTTCGAAGAAGTTCCAGATCAGAATAAAGGACATCTTAAGGTCAAGAGATTTCATACTTATGAATTTTCATATACCCGACATTGCTTCGCTGCCAGCGGGCCTGTTCAGTACCTCGACGAAGTTGTCTTGGCATCTTGCATGCATTTACCTGCTGTCAGTAGACCTGTTCAACATCCCGACGGGTTTACAAGAACTTCCCACAGCTATTTTAATGATTTTATTTTATTTTATTTTTATTTTTAAAGATATAAAGTTGAGCGGGGTGACGCTGGAAATTATAATATTTTGGACATATTTTTTTACAGACCTTGAAAGGATTTTTTAACTATCCTTCATTAAGATCCAGAGATAGTTTATTTACAAAACTGACCTTCTAAGGCAGGGAGACATCTTCTGAGGTATTCCCTTAAGGAACAGGGACAGCATAAGAATATAATGGATGATCGTGACAGGATTTTCTCACAGGTCAAAATCAGTTAACTTCTTTCAAACAACAGTATTTTCAACACAGATGTAAATTTCAGAAGTATATTATAATTGATGTTTAGATGATTTTCAACAGTAGTTTCAGTGGAAGAATTTTCTGTTTTCTTTGTCTGAACATTTCAAAATGCAGGTATGCGTATTTCCAAAAATAAAAAATGATAAGTATAAGGGAAAAATCAAAACCAAAACAGTAAAAGAAAAGAAAACAAAAGAAGAATATTTACACAGTATACAAAGGGTTGTCATCAAGCGAAATATCTTTTCAGAGATTGGCCATTCACCGGATAGGTGTCAGGCTGTCCCTCTAGATTCTGTAATCGGAAAGAGYTGGGACCCAATTTCTCAACAATTAAAAATGGTCCAAGCCATAGGTTCTGAAACTTGGTGTGCTCTCCCTTTCCCTCGTGTGGTTTGTCCCATTTCAAGACAAGGTCACCTACTTCAAAGTTCCTATCAGARGTAGAGTTAGAATCAAACCATCTATTGACCACTAGTTGATGTTGATCTAAMTTACGTTTAGCTTGAGATCTTCCTCTTCTAGTTTTATTAAAKCRTTAATTCGGTTTTCCAAAGGGGGACAATCTTCTTCTTGTATTTTTTGTGATAGTTGTAGTGAGGGAAGAAGAATCTGTGGTGGCAGAATTGCTTCTCTTCCATAGACAAGAAAAAAGGGGGAGTTACCTATAGCATTCTTTGGTGTTACCCTGTTAGCCCAGATTGCGTTTAACAGTGCATTGTGCCATTTTTTGTGATTTTCAGATACCGTTCTCTTGATAATTTTAATCAGATTCTTATTTGTTGATTCTGCCAATCCATTACCCTGGGGGTAATAGCTGGAAGAATACTTCAATTTAATTCCCTTTTCTAGAGCAAATTCGCTCATCTCAAGAGACGAAAAATAAGAAGCGTTATCGAATACTAAACAGTCAGGGATACCAAAACGAGTAATAATATTTGAATTTAAAAAGGCAATTACCTGACTAGTATTTACAGTTCTTAATGCGGAAGCTTCAGACCACCTAGTGAAATAATATATGGATGTTATGATAAACTTATGCTGCTGTGAGGATGGCGGATTGATTGGAACTATAATATCAAGGCCCCACTGCTGAAAAGGGGAGTCTACCGACACAGGCTACAAAGGAAAGGTTGGTTTCTGTATACGCCCAGATGCTTTTTGACAAATAATACATTTACGACACAAGGCATGGGTGTCTCTGAAAAGTGTGGGCCAGTAATAACCGTCTCTCAAAACTTTATGGGCAGTGGTGTCACCACCAAAATGCCTACCAGATTCTCCTGCATGCAATTCTAGTAAGACTTTTTTTGCTTCATCTTTCTCAAGATAGCGCATTAGTACTCCATCAAAATTTTGACGAAACAGAATACCATTAATCAAATGAAAGGAGGCATATTTTAATCTTAACGCTCTTCTCTTAGTGGGATCCAAGTGGCGGGGGGCTGACCCATGTTCAAGATTGAATTTTATATCGTCATACCAGGGACAGACAAAGTTTTGTGCACAACAGATTGCATTTTGATTGTGCTGTCCTAGGTTTGACACATATTTTTTTTGTTGTTGTCCTGCTGTTGAATCAACAACTAACTTGCATAACCCTTGGCCTCTCACTATTTGAGCTGGGGTGATTTCTATGTCATACTCCTGCAAGGAAGTGACCCAGTTCGCCCTCTTTTCGCCTAATTCTTTATGTACTAACAAATTCCTGACGGCTGGGTAAGGGACAATAATTTTCGTCCTAGATTTCAAAAGATAAGATCGAAAGTGCTTGACTGCTTTGAAAAAAATGTAGGCTTGCTGATCTACCACTGGGTAATTAAGTTTCGTTCCTTTGAAAGAAGAGCTCATAAAGGCAATGGGTACTTCATTGTTATCAGCGTTCTTTTGAGTTAGGACAACAGCGTAGGAGCGGTCGGAAGAAAATGTGTAGAGTGTGAAGTCTTGTGAAAAGTTGGGGATCATGAGAGAAGGAGCGTCTATTATGGCCTTTTTTATTGAATTTAAATCTTGATTTTCTACGGATCCCCAATGATATTGTGTGTCTTTCCTAATTAAATTCTGTAAAGGTCTGACCATCTCGGAGAAACTGGGGATGAATCTCCTTACAAAGTTTATATGGCCTAAGAAAGACTGCATAGACTTTTTGGATGAGGGAGGGGGAAGTTTCGAGATGACTTGAGTCCTTTCAGGGTCGATAATCATCCATTTTCTTGACACAATAAATCCTAAGAGTTTACCTTGTTCTACTGTGAAGATAGATTTTTTTGGATTCAAGGAAATGCCGTATTTACGACATCGCTGTAGAACGACTCTTAAATGAGCTAGATGATCAATTTTGTTTTTGGAAAATACAGTAACATAATCTAAGTAAAATATGACGAATTGATTGATTAAGCCTCGGAAAGCGATGTCCATTGCTCTCTGGAAAGTGGCACCGACATTAATCAGTTCAAAGGGCATTTTCCTGTAAGCGTAAGTGCCCCATGGAGTGCAGAAGGTAGTTTTAAGTTGGTCTGGGGGAGACATCAGGACTTGGTTGTACCCTGAAAAACCATCCAATAAGGATAGTCTCTTAGAACCAGATACCTATTGAAGGATTTGTTCCATGGGTGGGATAGGGTAGTTGTCTTTATCAGACGCTCTATTAAGGTTCCGAAAATCGACGCATAGTCGGATTTCCCCACTTTTCTTCCGGATAGGGACTAGGTTAGAAACCCATTGAGTGTGCCTAACAGGGAAAATTATCTTAGCATTCAGGAGTTTATTTAATTCTTTTTTGATGGTCGGTTCGAGTTTAGGGTGCATTTTTCTTAATTTTTGTTGAAAGGGTAAGGTTTGGGGTTTCATAGGAATGACGTGTTGTATGATGTTGGGGTCGAAAGTTTTAAGGTCATCATATGTCCATGCGAAAACATCTTTAAATTATTTAAACAATTTAATAAATGAGGATTTTTCTTGTTCAGAACACCCCACCCCTAAATTAATGCAATGTGGATTGTCATTAGTTCCCAAGTTTACTTTTTCATATGATAACGAGGAACTATTGGTTTTACAGTTAACCGATTTTTTGAATTTATCTTGAAGATTGTAAAATTTTTCTAATCTAACTACAAACTTAGGGATCGAATTTACCATGTCTGATGAATATTCAGGAGTTCTCAGATCAGGTATTACCGTGAAATCGCGCAAATTGTCGTCATGAGTGCATTCGTCAATCACCGTGCCTTGAAAAGTTTCTTCCATATGCAGGAAGATAATAATTTGTTGATCATTTTCGAAGACTCTCCAATTCGTCATGTTGTCAAGAACGGATGGCCTGGAAAATAGTTCGACGGAGAATGCATTCGGGGACAAGCCTTCTACAGGAAAGAGTTTGGAAGTTACATTAGCTAATAGATCAGCTTTAGAGTTATTCAATTTAGGAATAGAATTTATATTGAAAGAAGAAAACTTATTCATTAAATTCCATACCTCGAACTGGTAGCTTTTAAGATGTGGGGAAAGACAGTGGATATAATCTCTTACCTATCTAACCACGATTTCGAAATCGCCAAAGACAACCAAATTTTGAATGTTCATATCTAAAGATTTTCTGAGACCCTATAGTAAAGCCTCATATTCTACTATGTTATTAGTACATTCAAATTCTAACCTACATGCAATCAAGGTTTTGTTACCCGAGGGATCAATAATAATGCAGCTTGCACCAACTCCTTCCTTGGACTTTGACCCGTCAAAATAAAGAGACCAAATTTGATTTTTACCGGGTGCATGAGACCGTTGTGTAGAAGCTGCTGGCTGTGCATATGCTATAATCTCGGACTGTTGTTCTGGGTTGATGATAGCTGAAGTCTTGGCCATAAAATTGCCGAAAAAGGTATCCATCCCTTGTATTTCAGGTGAATCAGCAGAAGGTGTAAATGGTTCGTTGGGATCATTCAAATCTGTGACCATGAACTTAAGGTAGCGTTCATGATTTACCTTGATTTTGTTGGGCTTGCCGTTCTCGGGCAGCCATAGGTGAGACCAATCTGTCGCGAAGTAGCCGTGTAGCTGCTTTGACCAGTCCCTGCTTAAAAATAGACCATACACTTCTGGAATATCCACAACAATAATATCAATAACTTGGTGAACTTTGGGGTTAGACGATAATCTTATAAGCACATTCCTTAATTCGCCTATGACTTTAACACTAGTTCGATCAAGTTGGATGATTTTTAAAGTGGATGGTTCAACTTTAGCGTTAATCTTTTGACATACAGACCATGGAATTACATTGGATGATGCTCCTAAGTCTACCATACAATTGTGCACGTTTCTATTAAAGATCTCGAAAGTTAACAAAAATGGAGGTACATTTCTACGAGTACTAAGAGTGGAATCTTGTGGCTTTTTACTCACAGTTTCTAAAGTTAATTTATCTACATTTATTACTTTATTTACAGGAATAATTCCTTTATCGTGAGGATCAGGATTATTCTTAGCGGAAGTCTTCTGGGGAACTTTGTTCTGAACAACCTTGTTACTGCTTGAATTACCATTTTTGCTATTCTCTGCGATGTTCTGTAACATTTTTTGTAGCAAGAATGGAAATTTTAATAATTCATAAACCGAAATGTTAGCCCTTAAATTTTTAAGATCCTCAACTAAATCATAATCTAAGTTGGGGTTTACATGACTCTGTTTAGTCTCAGCTGGTTTAGATTGCTTCGGGGGAAAAGTCATAGTGTTTTCAGAAGAAGGTTTGTTTGCTGTCTTACTCCTAGTATTGTAGGGATGTACTGTCTCGGAGTTATCTTGAAAAATACTATCCGAGAAGTGTCCAAAAATGTTCGGAGAAGATTCTTCTTCTTGAACTGTCTCTTGTTCAACAACCTCCTCAGGAATTTTAGGAGGCATCAAGTTATCCTGGGATTCTAGAATTGTTTGAAGGGCGAATTGCAGACTTTCTAGATTTAATCCCTCAGTATTTGGATTAGATCTGTTGGTGGGAAAAGGCTTCCTGAATGGGGGTTTGTAGGGCCCTTTGCTTGAATAAGCTTCTTAGACCATCCTTTTCAAATATATAACTTGATTTGACAGTTTTTGAACGACTTTAGTTAAGTTTTCTAAATCCGAGCTTTCAGGTTGTGTTTTATTTTGAGCCGGTCTAGGGAGAATTTCTATCTTCTTTTTGGAAGACAAACTAGTTTCCATTTCGTTGATAGTAGTGTCTTTTAAACTAAGGATGTCTTTTTCAATTTGGCTGGCCTCTTCGAAGGCCTCTAGCAACGTGTCTTTCTTAGATTGTTTAACCCAAATGGCTATACTTTGATGCAAGGCTTTAGTATAGTATGCTATGATAAGATTCTCGACAAGCATGGAATCCGTAGGGATTCAATTTTTAAGTGTTAAGAATATTTGATTAAAGTCTTTAATTTTCTCTTTTGGGTTCATTCTTAAGCTAGAAAGCTCCATAACTAGGACTTCTGGGGACTTATCGTCTCTGAATTTTTCCAGAAAGCATGACTCAAACTTTTCCCAAGACACAATGGTATGGGGTTGCTGGGCAAAGTACCAAGTAGAGGCATTGCCCTAGAAAGTGTAGGGGAACAACCTACAGACTACGTCTTCGTGCTCGACATTACGGAGTCTAATGGCTAACATAAACTTTTTAATGTGATCTTCGACAATCTGTTTAGACTCAAGGTCAAACTTGGGAAGCCACTTCTTTGGATGTTTGGGTAAGGGATGTTGTGGCCCAGGTACGGCTACTGCATCCTGGTCGAGCCAAGGTCTGGAAGGATTTTTCTGGTTGGCCATTGGTGTAGGTGGTGTGGAAGGCTGAGAAGGGGAACTGCCTTCGTCAGAAGAGTCTTCTCCAGAAGAAGAAGGAGGTGATGGAGGTGGTGAGGGTGGTATTCCAGATCCTCCTGCAACAGGAGTGAGGATTGGATCTGTAGGGTTTAAAGTGAGGTTAGTGCCTCCAAGCTGTTCTCTGATATCAGAGAAATATAAAGGTTGGTCCAAAGGCCAATTTGGTTGCCTCAAACGGGAAAAGGCACTATGTGTTCTTAAAAGAGATTAGCGAACAATCTCTTGTACGTCACCACCTGTAGGATTTGGGGTTGATGGTTCAACTATGATCTGTAGATCATCATTTGATGTGGTTGTTGTTTGAGGGATGATTTTTTCGTTTGAATGAATTCTTGTCACTATAGGTGAGTGGTTGGGTGGTGGAGGAGTCTTACGATCGCATCGTGCCATTAATAATTTTCAGGCCCTTCTTCTAGTGCCATTTGTTGACGTGCGAAAATGAACGCTTGTCAACTGGAGGAGTGGATCTGGTCTGGGGTTGTCTAAATAACCCAAGCCATTTGGGATGATCCACCCCGACAGGTTTAGCGGCTCCTTTGGCCGATCTAAGTCCTAAGAAAAAAAAATAAAACTAACTAAAGGGACTAATCTAAATGAAAACAACAATTAAAGAAAACTAATAAACAAATCTGAAATAAATATATACAGTTTATTGTCTAATATTATACAACAATAATGAAATTAAATATTCGATTATCAACAGAATTAGATCCTAGCTACAAATGTACAATATTTATAGATTATAGATTTTAAATCGAAAACTTGAAAAAACCATTTGTGAGCTGTCTTATGACAGCAGAGCTGTTATTTTTTGAATTTTATAATTTTAAGAAACAAAATTAAAATGACAATTTATCAAAGTTGAATAATTAAAATAACAATTTGTACTATAAAAATAAACTATACATCTATCTAAACTACTGAAATAACACTAATAAACTAACCTGTGATAACGCTTTCCAATTTGTCCTGCACAAAGTATCTGATTCAGCTGTTCAATGGGAGGAAACCCGCATCAGACTTTCCACAAAATCCTTGTAAACAAGAAGCAATAATGCTCTTTGAATGTAAGCAACAGGACAAACAAGACATAAAAAATGACAACAATCTTATAATTTACAAATTGTCGCAGTTAGATAAATCCCTGTGCAAAAATTTGTATAGAAGAGTTCAATTAACGAAGAAGATAAACCTTTATTCATTAAATTGAAATAGAGTAATTGTTGTATTAAAACAAATATACATAAGACATGGACATAATTTGAATCACGATGCATTAACCTGTAATAAGTCTTGATATCTAAAGTAGTCAATGACTTAATCACAAATTCAAATGCACAAAACTTGAACGAAAGTATGATAAATTGAAATCTAAAGTTGTTACAAAAGATCCACTTCCATTCGAGCTTGTATCATCATAAATCCATATCCTTGTTCTCCCAACAGTGACGATGGGTTCATTACAAAAAATAACAAGTATTTAAAGGCCACAGGGTAAAACATCCTTGTGGGAATTTGTCAAAAATAGTTTACAAAAAATCTGGGGATAATCTCCCAAGTCTCTATTTCTGCCTATGACCAACAACTTAAAACAAAACTATATCACAACAAGTATCTTCTAAACTGCTATAGCATGCCCAATTTTCCATTGAAATTCGTAGGTACCTATAGGTGGACAACAATATACAAGTTTAGATAATGTTTTATTGGTAAAATTAGCAAAAATCTAAATTTTAAGACTAGCTACAGAATCTCACGATTCTGTAGCTGGTCTAATTTGAAAACAGGATCGTTCTAAATAAATCCAAAACTAAAAGAAATATATTTGAACTATTAAACAAATCTTTAGTTGCTAATTTAAAACAAAGTGAATCATTTAAACCAAAACTTCTATGCTAATTGAGATCAAAACGGAATCATGTTTGAATATATTTCAATTGAAACAGACCCAAACGAATATCAAGCAAACTCTGGTAAGAATTCAATATAGACATAATATGTCAATCCAACACTCAACATAATCGTTTTTTTAAATCCAAACTAACAGAGCCGTATCGAATCTGTCTTTGATACTAATCCAACTCATACAAATAATTATGCTAATTCAAGGCACACAACATTGTTTACAAATCAAACCAAACATAAATGGATCAAACCAACTCGAGGCCGACACAATCGTTATACTAATGCAAAATCGTATCAATCAAAACACATCTACATGGTTTTAGCAAACAATTTTTTTTTACAGGTCGAATTCCATCATAGTCCAAAACGAAAATATTCATTCAAAACCAAACAAAATCGTTTCTTGAATCTATTTGTGCAGAACTTAAATGAGAGCGAACCCAATTGGCTACCCTAATTTAAATGTAGATAATTGTTTCAAAAGCCAATCAAATAGAATCGACAACAAATCAATCGTTTATACTAATATGAGAGCAATAAAATCGCATTAACGAAATCATAGTTGTGTCCGAGTTTAACAAACAAATATTCTATACATGATTCATAACGAAATTATTTTTGGTAATTTGAAAACGACATAATCATTTTGAATCTATTAAAACGAACATAACTAATTGAAAGCAAACTCAATCAGTTATATTAATTCAAACCAACTCATAAAACAAAATCGATGTTGAAATACATACCTGGGCAGTAAGAAAATGATTTGATCATAATAACTTTGAATTGACAAAATTCGTTGTTGCCTCGACATTTCTGAAGACAATTGAACCGGTGGTTTTTTGTTTCTTCTCGTTGGCTTGTAGGCTGTCGTTCTCCTTTGACAGCACTATAACTTGTTCCTCTAATGATTTGATCTTAGATTGCAATAGGGGAACGTCGGTGTAATAACGTTCAATCCAGGAACTGCATTGGTTGCAAGCTGATTGATCGGGCCTTGACATCACAGGTGTGGGTTCGTTCTTGTTACCAAGGATTTTGGTGTGAAGCTTAATTCCTGGGAAGTTAGGGTTGTTTTTGAGGCACGGAGGTAAGTTGGAAACATAGTCATAGGGTTCCTTAGAGAAGAGGCCATGAGAATAGGGGTATTCCTCGGCTAGGAAACGATCAATCTCTGAGTCTGAATCCTCGCTCAAGACGATAGGCTTTTGATCAATGTTCTGTTTAGGCTTGTTCTGGGCACATCTCGATATCAATTGTGCATTTCTCTTTCCCTTAATGTTAACACCAGTATCAACTTTTCCTTTCTTCTTCACAGGCCTCTTGACATCCTTAGTATTTTCTTTAGCATGCGGGTCGGCCACGGTATCGGGTAGGTCCATGCTGGAGCAATTCGAGGGTTTGACAGGGGGTAAAAGGGTAGGAGGTGGCACGACTGGCTCAACCAGTGTTTTAGTGGCCACAGATTTATCCATTAGAACACACTCGGAGGTGGAAAAGTCGTTCCTTGATAGGAAGGCTTGCCAACATTCACCCCTAAGGGTCAAATGATGAACAATAATAAATTTGATCAAGCAATGATGGAAAAGGCTGCTATCAGCCTTCTCACGCCTAAATCGTTTGGACATCTTGTAAAGGCTACGTAGGAGATAATGCGGCATGTTCAGAGGGTAGTCTATAAAATTCATCAATAACCGAAGATGATATATAAATACCAAGCCATAACGACCTTCGCAGGTCACAAGATGCTTAACAATTGCCAATAGATCATGCCATCGGGGTTTGAGGGCAGCTACAGGAATACCTTTATCATAGCTAACAATCTTTCTTGATGTGAATAGGAGTGGCCATGACACCTCGTCTACTTTGGAATTTTTAAACCACCTTTGCCGAGTAGCTAGTAAGCCTGTAGCCGAGCTTAGGAATTCCTCATTTAGCTGGAGTTGTATGTCACCGACCTTAGCCCTGCATCCATCGAAGGTGAGAGCGAATTGTTGGGCTACCGACAGGTTGAAACCCTCAAATATTTTGATAAAAACCAGCCAACCACTATTTTCCAAATCCTCCCGAGCATTGTTGAAGAGCAGGAGGGTTTGGATACCATTTGGTTCTATGCGCACCACTGGTGCCATAGAATAGAATACACAGTGAGCAGGGAAAATGGACAAGGGTTTGAACAGGGTATTCACAGGGTCGAATGCTCACAGACTTCCCCGAAAACCAACAGAGGTAACCAGAGTAGAAGGTGGGCATTAATGTCAAAGTGTGCGAGGGTGGTGGAACGACATTAACCCATGAAAAACAGTCATATCCAAATGTACAACCGACGGTGCATATGGTGATTCAAATCACTATTGCAATGTGTTAAAAAACAATGCTATTCAAACGATTAATAGTAAGTTGACCCACATAATTGCATAAGCAAGAGTGTTTGCATGGTTTTAAAATCAAAATAATGTTTCAAATCAACACTAAGGGTTCGATCATAACAAGTATGTGTCGTATGAAACCATTGAATTAAAGGTCTAATCACCATGTTAATGCATTTGTTATGAAACTAATGTGCCAAGGAATTTGATCAAACCACCATTGAATCAAGGAGAATATCATCACAGTCTTATTAACAACAAACAAAATGCCAAATGAGTAAAGATTTTGGTGTCTTGCCAATTGTGCGACTATAATTAAATTGGAAATACAATGAACACATAGACAAGAGTGACCATAATAATCAAGTGACGATTTTAATGTGAATTTGAAATCAAAGTTTTGATGCTTGCAGTCGTGAAAACAAGGACAACATGTAGGGGTGCAAATGTGCCAGATAATCAAGTCATATTATCCAAAAGATTGCGATGAGAATCAAGGGTTTCAAAACACTTGCCTGGGAAGCTTATAAGGATAGGATAAAAAAAGTGAAATGGCTGCCAACAGATAGTTGACTGTAGTGGTCGCTGGTGTGATCCATCCATGACCTAAGGCCGCATGTTTGAGATGCATTGACCTGTGTCCAATGTTTCTCATAGCTACGAGTCCTGAGAGTTCAAGCATTGATATTCTGGACCACTTGCGCTGGAGCCCAAATTAAGGAGAAGGACTGCCTGAGGGACTGTGTGGTAGAGAAGGGTGGAGGTCTATTCTCTTGGGTTGTGCAAGCTGGGTAGAAGAGAGATGGATTGTTGTGAGAGCTGGGAAGTGTGTGAGAGCTTGGGTTCTGACTGGTTTTGGAAGCCAAGTAACACTCTGGAACCATCCTTGTGGATTCATAGCCCTAGCTTGGGGGTGATGCTCCTGTTGATATTTGGAACAATAGTGTCTATGGTTGGGTGGAACTTCCTTGGTCTGCATCCAGTTGGTGTCATCTTCCATAAAGATAAGTTCTCTCTATTATGGTATCATTTAGATGTATATGAATGTATTTCCACTGTGTATATTTAATTATCGTTTAATTGAATCTTTAGACTATGCATGCTTGTTGGATATCGTTGTGCATGTCTTTAAAGTCTTTTCTTTTATGCATCCTTAAATTTTAAAAGGTATATGTAAGAGAAAGAAGTCCAAGGGCGGGCTAGAAGGTAGCATACCCGAGGTTGTGGTTGGTTGGGTATGCTACACTAACATACATTTCCATGCTACCAACATGCTCCTCAAACTTGTAGATACTGACAATTCTTCTACCTTTTAATTCTTTTGATATAACTTTGGGTTGTTGATGAGAACCCTAGAGAATAATTTCATGTTGTAAAGGATGGGTTTGTTAGAGCTATAATAGTTTGTGTTCCCATTGGATCTCCAAATTGCAATGGTATCCTCAACTTGGTCTTCACACCTTTTGAGGCAAGTCTACCTACAACGAACCGACTTCCAATAGATATTCTCTATTAAATCTATGTGAATTCATTTGATTTGATTTAGAAACTTTTGAACCATAAATTTATTTAATTCTATATGTTCCTGTAGCAATAAGTGTCACCTCCACCAATACTAAAACAACCCACACTGATACTCTTATGGCCTTACTCCATGCATTTGAACATACTTTGAAAACATTTCGATCATAACATATTAATGAGGAATTTATATGCTTGGGCCTCATCGTGCACATGTCCACTTGCATTGATTGCTAGCATAAATTTTGGAGGGTTTATTTATATGAATTTTAAATCTCTTCATGCATCCACACTATTTAAACTACCCAAGACATATGACAATCAATGATTAATTGCAAAGTTCTTAACATGGATTTATAAAGCCACTACAAAGCCTCCACAATGTACGAGAGTGGCTTTGATTTATTTTTTTTGGGTGATTGGGTGACTTTATAATAAGTCTTAAAAAAAATTCATGATGAAGTATTGAATTGACATAATCTTTAGTGGCATAGAATATTTTACTGATAGAGTTTGGGATTAAGATTATGGGAAATCAAGAGATTAAATATGACTAAGAATATGGGATGTGAGTTTAGCGTGTGTGTTGAGGTTTAGATTTATTTTTTAATTTCAAGTTTCATCTATGTGTATGTTGAGGTTTGATATCCAAGTCAATGAAATAATAATGGATAGTGATATGTATGGGTAATTATGAGATAGTAGGAAATTACCACATCACATGATTACGCCAATATTTCTAGTAACCATGTTATTATGCCTTTTCTATGAATCCATTTGGCCAAAAAAGCCATTTTTTATATTTTTCTCCCATGCCTATTCATGAACTAACTTTATTTTGCATACATTTGAATTTCTTCTATTTTTTTTAATTCTTATATTCACATTGCATTGTTGGCCACACTATTTTCCCAAGGTGATTGGGGGAAGGAAACAACCTTAGAACAGTCTGTAGTGTTGTATAGGAT
>SNQJ01S0046196.1:13622-32507 GCA_010110895.2 Picea sitchensis | reverse complement strand
AAAACTACAATGGTGCGGAATTTTTTGTTTAAGCATGACACGGTACAGTATAATAATAGACGCCCCAGTACAACCAAATTTACATAGCGCGCCGCGTAAATTTGGAAATTAACCCTAACATGGTGCTCCATATTGGAGAATTGTTGCGCACTGGTGTGCATGATACAATGGAGTGCACCGAAATATATTTTTAGACACTATCCTACATTGGTGCATAATTTTTTTTGTTTAGCCATATAACGGTGCTCTCTACTAATAGCGCACTGGTTCTTCCAGTGTTATGTTTTACATTGGAGAATTTTTAAAGAATGTTATTATGGTGCGGTTATTGATGTAACACACCAATATTTATTTATGCTTTAAAAGTTATCAAAGTATTTATTTTCACATAAAATAATATATTAATCTTATATTATATTATAATATTATAGTCATCATAATCACAAACAACTGTGAATTAGAAATTAATATAGATTATAAATTTCCATTAATATAGATTACAATTTTGTTAGGCTGAGTATGTTGTAGACTCAAGGATTTGGTGAACTCCCAACTATATTATAAATAGAAAATGATTATAGATTAGGATTTTGAGAGATGGTTATGATCATTGACAACAAGATCAAGGTTATGATCATTGATAGCGAGATCAAGGTTATGATCATCATCGAGATCAAGGTTATGATCATTGATGGCAAGATCAAGGTTATGATCATCGGTGAGATCAAGGCTATGATCATTGTCAGTGAGATCATGGTTATGATCATCGGCATGATCACCATACTTTAGACTCAATTAATTACAACTTGAATTCCTATACTTTAGACTCAAGTCTTTATAGCCTAAATGTCTATACTTTAGACTCAAGTCTTTACAGCTAAAATTCCTATACTTTATAATAAACCTTTTGTTGTTGTTGCTTCTATTTTTTTTTATGTCTCTATATGATTAATATTATGGTCAGTAAAAAAAAATTATTTGACACTTGTACGATGTGCTAAATAATTAGTTGCATCGATGCATCTTTATTTATTGAGTGCACCGATTTATATTTTTTTTGAAAACATATCCATGGTGTGGAATTGTTTGGGATCAACCCTCTATCATGGTGCACTTATTTAATCAGTGCATAATTTTATATAAAAAAATTAAAAATAAACCTGCAATGATTTGCAATTGTTTAGAGCAATTGTGTGCCCCAGTGCGTCATTATTTCCGTAGTACATTGGATAATATTTTTTATTTGAAATAAGCCTACTACGGTGCACTAATTTTGAGGGAACCAATGTGCCTATTGTATAAATCGCATTGATGCGTTATGTACTTATAAAAGCATCAACGTAAAACATTTGCTAAAACCTCCTACTGCTCACCTTCACTAGTATCATCTACTATAAATGGATTTTTGGGCTATTTTTATAAGGGTGTCCACAAAAACCTCCGCTAGAGGGTCTTTTCCTTGTAGCGTATTTGGAAACAATTCTTTGAAAATATTTTTTTTTCACAATGGCTCCTTTTCAATGCACTACTACAGCCCCAGACACCTCTACAATAAATCTCTTTCAGATCCTTAGTTGTATGCTACACAGTAAAAATAACACCTGTCTTTTTTAGCTTGATCCCAACATCTGCCTTCTATAATACAATGGTCATATGAATAATGGCCATTTCGATTCTTGGACCCAAATTTTCCATGCATATTTCTATTATTTTCCTACCATGATAGAATATCGGCTCATGTGCCTCACTAAGATTCATCTTACATGCATACCATGGAAGAATCACATGGTAGAACTTATGGCCAACCCTCTAATCAACATATTACAACATGGAAATCTACTCCAGATAGTACTAATCTAGACAGGGATTTCATTATTTCCCTAGCACTAGAACACAAAGTACATTATCAATGTCATTCCCCTTAATATACCCACCTCTTACTCCAAAACCATTCCCTACTAATCAATGGTGCAACCATCGCCAACTCTCTTCCCATTCCTATGAAAACTATCAAGGACTTCGACAGAAAAACCTTATTACTACCCAACACTTCCAACCTATCAACTCTACTCAACATGTACTATCTTCCAACCCATGTATTTTTTTTTCTCATCACATCCCTTTACCTCCTCCTTGCACTACCCCATACATCTATC
Source organism: Picea sitchensis (assembly GCA_010110895.2). NCBI lineage: Eukaryota > Viridiplantae > Streptophyta > Pinopsida > Pinales > Pinaceae > Picea > Picea sitchensis. Next base: position 30,351 of record SNQJ01S0046196.1, on the reverse strand, counting down.
TTCCACCTCATTATCATCCCTCACAACATCCCACCCCCCACACTGATTAGAAACCCATACCTCAATATATCACCTTCTCCCCTCCAACTATTGTCTCCCCCACTCCCAAGATTCAGTCACCTCGTGCCTCCACTCCACCTCATCACCCCATTGCCAAGGAAATATGCATTCACCTTATCATAGTGAATAGTAAATGAAAATGTTCATTATGATAATAAAAGTAATAGGGAGTAAGAGATTGAGGCAAGTAGATACATTCTCAAAAGAGCATGGATGTTAACATTTTCAATCTCAAATCCAATAATCAAGAAATCACGGTGAATAGATACCCCATCTACAAAAATTGGTTGGAACGAGGCTTATCTTACTACTATTCAATATGATATTGAACAGCCATGAAAGTGGAAACATCTCTCATATTATATCCCTAGTTATCCATTGCAAATGATTCTCAATACTATTGAAAATATGCCTATTGTTGAACTCTTTAAACTTTTGTTCTTACAATAATCTTCAAACACATTTTCTACATGATACAAACAACCCTCAACTAGTTTATTTATTGTTGGAAATAATGACAATGGGCATTTTGATGGGTAACATTGACCTTTAGTATCAGAATAGAATTGGGCATGACATAGTGTTATTGATGCATAATCATTTCATATTGTATTGGCCTACCACAAAATTAAGGACTTGGTATTAGTTATTGTCATAACATATATTGTGCTACATTAAATAAATTTTATCTTAGTTGTAAGAATATAACTATTGTGAAAAGTAACATTTTAAGAACTCCATATATTTTCAAACACAGGAATGTGGTTCCTACCAATTATATCTATCATGAAATTTTGAGTGGAGATGAGGAGGTTAATTCCTTTGCATAGTTCATGCCAAATCTAAAATGCTTGCAAATGCATTTTTCAAAATTGTTTCCAAAGGGATTGAGGGTGTTGGTGAATGAATGTCTTAATTCAGAACACCTTGATTGGTCAAATTTTCATTTTGAGAGATATGGGCATTGGGATATTTATGATGAACATTTTCATACCAATGTCTTTTAGATATAGGCACTTGGCAGCAAACAAGGTGTTGTTTTGGACACTAATTCCATGCATTATATTTCATGTAGAATTCAATGTGATTGTGCATTCTAAAAATTACTCTTATCTACCTCCATAAACCGATTCATCATACATCTATCTTAGGGACACAATTTGTTCTTATTTATAACATATTATATTTGAAGATCAAGTAGAATAAATGCAACCCAAAGGGCCAACAATATTTATTGATATTAGTTTTTTATGTTTGATAATGTGTTTAGTGCTTTAATATGATATATTTTATTTTCATGTATCATTGATCTTGTATATATCTTGCTCATGATTTATGACGTATTGTATCCACACAATGGCCACATTATCGCTAGTCTTATGTGCATGTATTTATGAAGTAGTAGAAATACCATAAATTATGGTATTCTCCCTTGTTAGTAAACCTATATAATGGTCATTGAATCATGTTCTGATTGTTTCCAAAAAAATTACATTTGTTTAATACAATAGGTATATGCTAATACTCAAAACAGTTATATGATGATGATGTCAACATTCATATACAATTGCATTATTATATGATTATTATCAAAGTTTGGTGTTGATGTTAGACATTGTAAGAAGTTATCTCAAATGTGGATAAAGGTAAGCATGTATTGTTCTAGTAACTCTATTATTATTCAAGGTTTATTGGTTAACATTCTTTGTGAAGGTATCAATTTGTAGCGATGTCTCAATATCAATATAAATTAAAGACTTATTTCATCTTTTTTCAATATTGCATGATGTTGGACTTATGAGATGATTCAGGTTCTACCTCAGTTCTCCAAAAAAACATTGTCACCATACACCATTCTAGTAAACCAGAAGGCTACACCACGCACGAAGTTCACAATGCAGTCTCACCCGAGATGGTTTAAGGGAGACTATAGGACACTTATATCTGCAGTCATGGAAGGGATTGGAGGATGTTCTTTCTTAATTCTTCGTATTTATACTTAACCATACATTCTATTATACCATTAATTAGATCCATTCATTCATTTATTTGCATATTAGTCTAGTGTGTGTTGTATATAAATCATCCATTCATCTATATAACCATTCAATGATAACTGCGGAATTAATAACACATTAAAACACATTGCACACATGGTTTTATCGTGGTTCACCCCCCTGGGGCTACGTCCACAAAGATATTATGCGTCTTTTCTTATTCATCAAAAGGCATTGTGTGCATTACATCATAGTAAAGAGTAGTGAGGAGAAATAGGATTGCACCAAGATCCACATCTTGTGACCTGACCCTCAACTAATTCGACCTCATTTGAGTTCTACAACTCTCAAAATAGACTCCAACTCACAAAGACTCCAAAATAGAAAATATACTACTATGGATCAATAGATGCCTATGATAATGATTTATTATTCTCTAATCTCCCTCATACCCCTTATTTATATTACAAAAATGGGTTAGAAACCCTTACAATATATCCCAAAACCCTAACACTAACTAGGCTAGGTTGGTCAACATTTGTATTGGATTTTCGCAAATTGTGTCGTGCATGCTACTTTTCCTCAAAATGTGGTGTTCTGTTATACCTCACTTGTTGTGTTTTTCTCCAAGCATGCCTTCTCCAACATGCCTCCAACACTATCATGTAGCTTGTCCCAAGCCACTTAGCCTCATTGCACTCTTTGCAGCACTACCTCCAACACATGAAACTTCTTTCCTAATGCTGTCTCTTTCTCTTTGGCCTCTGTGATCTTCCCTGCTAATGTATCCAAACCCTTCGTTGTTATGTGCTCTATAAAAACTTCTCTTATTTCTATGAGCACGTGCTCCCATCTTCCTTTTTCATTTTGGAGCTCATCTATCATCCCTTTTATTTGTTATTGAAATGGATCCAAATGAGCCCGCCTTGCTTATTTTTGCTCCTACACAGTCTTTAATTTTTCTTGAAAGTTCTTCAATTCCTGCGTTGGCTTCATTACAAAGGAGATGTCCATAGTTTTTTTTATTTTCTTCAAGTCCTGAATCACCATGTTCATTTTTTCCTCCTTCTACTCCAAATGCTAGATCTTTTCGTCCTCTTCTAGGCTTGTCCAAATCTGTGCAGTTATTTTATATAGTTCTACCACTTCTTTAACCTCATGCAATATACTATCTATGTGTGCAATAGCCTCTTTCTCTCTCTTCTCTCACACTTATGGAGGTGTGATCGAAGTTAATTTCTCTATTAAATCCATTATCTCTTTATTCTATCTCTCCATGGTCTACGCAATTTGTTGTATATTCTCTTATGTTGGAACTTCATGTGCTTATGCGTAGTCCAGTATACTCATTTGTACCTCTGTGGGATTCTTCTCTAAATTGTATGCGCGTTTCTTCTCTTCCTCCTTTTCCAGCGTGATTTTTTCACATGTCACTTGTAGAATATCCTTCACCTCATGGTCGATCACTAGGTTGGTGGAATCCACCCTGGCTCTGGACTGTACTTCCTACATTATACTCGCTTGTAGTCCAAATAGATCCTTTGTGGCTATTTTCACCAGAACCAACTCCATATCCTTTATTGGTATTTGTGTTGTATGTTCATCCATCTCTAACATGTCATGTGTGACTGTGAATCTGTCACTTATCGCTACTAATGTATTCACGATCTCTTCTTTATCCTTATGCGTTGATGTTTCCTATTCTTTATTTGTCTATTGTGTTGTCGTGTGATGCGTTGTATTTATTTCTATTCTTTGCAAGATGGAATGCACTTCTACTAATTTTCCCATGATCTCCTCCTTTTTCACCTCTGTTGCGTGTACTACATCCTTTCCTTTGTCTTCTATGTTGTCTACTACCAACTCAACATCATCCTTTGTAATAGTGATAGTTGGAGTATTTTTTTGATACTTCATCTTTTTCTTGATTTCTTCCTCATGTGTTCCCATTCTCTTCTTAGTTGGGGTTGAGGTCTGCGCCTCAGTTTTCATCTTTGTTGTTTCCCCATATTTTTCTTCCTACAAACGATAACTATCCTTCTTGCCATATCCTTTGACTTATGTCCTTGATACTGTCTCTTTCTTTCTGGACTTTTTTTTGGCTTCACTGCTTCCTGAAGCTTGGTCGCACTCTGCAGCCTTCCTAGTATTTTCGACTAGACTGCTTGTCTTTTTGGATGTTCCTGCTTCTGTTGGATCCTTAGGTTTGGTTCCTTTATTTTTTGTTTTTGAAACCTTCCACTGCGTAGGCCAACCTTTCACAATCCATTCGAACTCTTCCCTTGATGTGAAGTATCTCATTTCCATCCACTTCTTCTTTGGGTCCTTTATGGCCTGGATCCATAAATGATGTCTTGAATATTTGAAATTTGAAATCCCTTCATTTCCTTGCACCACTTCAAATAGGATACTACATACATTGGTTGTATTTTGTTTCATATGCTCCAAGAATATGGAGAATACCACACTTTTATCTTGATGGTTCTTAGGTTCCTTTTCCTACCACAAAGTTTCGTAGCGTGTTGCATAACATTTCCCCTTCATGTCTAGAAAAGTTGAAAACTTGGGTTCCTTCCAACCCACCAATGCTATCAAAATTAGAAACTAGGAATAATGGAATTTCGTTCCATTATTTTGTGCATCTCTACAATCTACTAGAAATTGATTCAAAAGGTATGGTGCCCAGCTAAATACTATGCCCTTTGCGCACTGTGAAACTATTTCTATCACTTCAGCTAGGGATGCTTCCTTTATTCACTTTCTCAACAGTTTGAAAGCCATCAGTTTGAAATCCTTTCTTATTTTCTTATTCATCAAAAGGTGTTTCATGCATTACATCATAGTAAAGAGTAGTGAGGCGGACTAGGATTGCACCAAGCCCCATAGCTTGCGACCTGAACCTCAGCTACTTCGACCTCATCTGAGCTCTATAACTTTCAAAATAGACTCAAACTCACAAAGACTCCAAAACAGACAAGATACTACTAAGAATCAATAGATTCCTATGATAATGATTTATTATTATCTAATATCCCTCACACCCCTTATTTATATTTAAAAAATGGGTTATAAACCCTTACAATATATCCCAAAACCTTAACCCTAACTAGGCTAGGTTTGTCCACGTTTGCGTTGGATTTCTGCAAATCCTATCGTGTGCATTGCTTTTCCTCAAAATGTGGTTCATTGTTCTACCTCACTCTCTACGTTGTTATCCAAACATGCATCCTCCAACACATAATATCATGTATAATTGCATGCATGGGGATACCATCTAAATTATAGTAGGATACTTAATTGTAAACTACTAAGAGTAAGAGGAACAAGGGTAAAAAGGTAACTAAATACAATAGGCCTTTAAAACATTTTTTAACTTTTTGTTGGATGTTTATTATTCACAACGCTAATGTATTTATCATATCATGTCCAAAAATAACACTTACACCAAGAGACATTCTATAGTAGGCAGGAAAATTGATAGTATTCTTTGTAACACAGGTTTAAAAAATTTATCCTTAAAAAAAACTCTAGATCCTACTCATTGCATCACTTGAGTTTGGACAACATATTTGGGACACAATTGAATTATTAAGCCAAATGCAACCCTCAATCTATTTCTAGAAGTAGTTTTTCCATCTATACTTGAAATTGGGAAAATTTTCTCTAAAAGTAGGGAAGAAATAATGAGCATTTTGGCTAGGATAATTATCGTCACACTTGTAGGTATTAAGTGTTGTCTTTTTTATCATGTAGTACATGTTTTCTTTTAGACAATTTGTCCCTCATTAATGCCTTTTATTTGCTACAACCAACTAGAGTTGTAAGTCCCATTTAGGAATAACAATAGTCTCCTCTTAGATAATGTGTACTTATGTAAGATCTTAAATGTTTTAAAGGGTCTGTTTTCTATCTACGACCTTTCACTTTCCATGTTAAGAACATGTCAATTTTTATATGTGAAAGTTGATTTTTCTAAGATAAAACAACTTTTTGTTTCTATAGAAATCCTTACTTATTCTCATTTTGCATTGACTATATTCTTCTCATCTTGTTCCACCTTTGTCACATGCTTGTCCAAGTTCTATGTCTTGATAAATTAAGTATGCCCACTCCACATATTTATCTCGCCCTAACTCATGTCTCCTTGATTTCTCATAGACAAAGAGAGTGGAATCATATGATAGTTACATTTGGTTCCCCTCCTTTTATGGTATAGATAAAAAGTTATATTTATATTGATATTAGTACACAATTTACAAAATCGCATTGCTTAAAGCTAAGATACTAGTTTCTAAATGAGTTGAGACATGTCTTCTAGAAACAATTGTAGTTTTCAATGTGGTCCTAACATAAAAATATTTAGCACGAACTTAATGAATTGACTCTAGGTTGTACACATTTCCATTAAGTTTTGAGCAGAAAGCCAAAAATTACTAAAACATGACATCATAGGAGCCCTAAGTGATATTGAGCTTGCAAACATAAATCCTCAAATATATTATACCAACATATCTTGGAAAGGGTTTCATCATCCTTATATTCATCCTTTGATACTTTGGCTAAAAACCCATATAGAAGGTAACAAAAATCCCCACACACATGCTAACTATATTTCTAGTACTATGTTATTGAAAATTGCATAGAACCAAATAAAGGTGTTGGATATATGTGAAATAAAAAAATAATCAAACCTAAGTGTCACCATACTATTCATGATCTAAAATTGGTAGGGGAATTCAACTCTTCGTGTGATATGAAAAAGTAAATGTTTACTAGATTTAGTAGACTTTTGACCATGTACCTCCTATTGATTGCATCCTCTGGGGCCTCTACAAATGCTACTTCCTTGACTTCCTCCTTATCTAGCCTTTAGTTTTTTTTTGTAAAGCTTGCTAGATTTTTTGTGTCAAGCACCCTATTTCACATTTTCTAAGTGTGTGAGCCCCCATATATTACCCTAGTTTTCCTCATTTTCTCTTTTTATTTTTAATTTTAGATATGAGCTAGAGTGAGAATCAATTAGGGACACATCTTGCTACCTCTAAATGCTATTGATGATATTTTAAAGAGCATAGAATGTATTATATATTGAAATAGTAATATATTAGATCTTGAAAAATTAAAACACAATGATGAACATTATATAAAAACTATGTTGAAATGATTCCTTAGTGGAAAATATTGATATAATTGATTTAAATTGTTTGATTCCTAGTTGGATAGCATCCAAATTTTGTTTAAGACATAGGAAAATTGATAGGATTTTATTGTTCACTCCCCTTTAGGGTGGTGGTGATTTTAAAGTCGGTGAATAAGCATGTAGTTCTTTTTCCTTTGAAAAAAATTAAAACTCTTTGATTATATATAATTAGTGTATAATCTATAGATGCTTGATTTAACATTTAAATAAGCATATTGTCCCAAAAAAGAACCAAAAAACCTATATTTCTACTACTCCCTTCTAAGATCTTACAACACTACTCCCTTCTCTCTAAAGATAAAGTTGTTTCCCCTTCTGCTCATTATTTTTCCCTTACATCGAAAGATAATTTCTCCTCGGAATTAAACTTACTAGTATGCTCAACCTACTAAATACAACTTTACCAAGGCTATCTCATCTTGTATCTGAAACCTTATCCCATTAAGATATCTATGTTGAAAATGGTGTAAGCTTCACTTTTGGCCATGAACGACCTTATATTGTAGTCATTATTATATTTCTAGGTTTGGCTAAGGAAGACCTTGTACATGTTGTCTTATAACCCCTATTGGGGAAATAAACCTACCCCTTGAGTTGTGTTGTGTATATACCTAACTCTCATTTATAATTGGTAATCATTTTATTCTTTTTCTTTTTTAATAAAGTGATTCGACTAAGTGCACCTATCAGTGTTACACTATCTTGTGATTGGGTTTGTTTCTCTCTATAATGCACTTATTCTTTGGGTTCAATCTCTCTTTAGGGTATTTCTTATGTTTTCTGGTTTCTCTTCAAGTGTTTCACTCCTCTTAGATTATTTCTCTTCAAGTGTTGTGTTTTCCTAGAGCTAGTTTTTTCCTCTCTTTATTGCAAAATCCAGGCTTGTCTTGGTTCCATTTAATTCTCTCACTATTTTTATGAATCTCAACATGGTATGAGCAGGTGCCAATATCACTTAATCTATTCATTAGTTGATCCAAAAGTGTTTTTTCTACTGGCATCACTTAAGGCTTCTTTGTGATTGTGGAACTAGGGATTTTTAGACCATCTCTTTTCTAGGGTTTCCTAGGGTTTTTCTTACATTTAAACCCCCCTTTTGTATATCATTCTCGCACTTCATATGTCCTTTTCCAACGTTTTCAAACACCAATTTATCCATGGAAAACTATGTTGTCAGTTGTAACATCCCCAGCCACCCAGGCTGGGCTATGCTACTCCATAAAAGACTCTTGCTAAGTTCTGAAACCAAATTTGTAGCACACCCCAGGCCTCCCAGGCCAGGGACTGCCACATTGAGAACCTCTCATGTTTCTAATATTAAAAAATGTACATACCCATCCATAGACTCGTTGAGCTATGCCAAACAAAAACTCTTTTGGAACATCATACATATAAAACATAACAGAAAATTACATTATGCTAATACATAGATTAATGCGGAAATAACAGTAATCCTATACATACAACATATACAGGAAAAAATCATAAATATAAGACATGTACAAATACACAACATGAAAATGAACACATAAATGGTACTTATATTTTTATAGAATACCACCAACTATGTGCAAACATTCCATGAACCTCCCATCCTTATACCATGTTGCTCATCACTCTCAATAGTGGGGCACCCTTGAGCTAGGACTAAACTTCGCTCAAGTAAAGGGAGTCCTAGGCTAGGATGAGACAACTGGAAGTTTCACAATCAATAGGAATGATTTTGTCCGAGGATCCAACTCACACTAACAGCCTACAACCTCTCATTCCCAACATGCATGTCCCACCCCAAGAAGTGTGCCCCTTCTTTTCAAAACAGTCCTTCGGTTGCCCCACTTCCCTTCTAGGGCTTCAACAACAAGTCAGATAGGAATTCTTAGAACACTGTAGATTTTGTTGGGATCCCTCTGGGAAAATCACTTCCCCAACAACCTCTCTCACCTGGAGAGAGTTTCTTACAGGCCTGACAACCTGCTTCTTTAGTCCACGGGCATGACAACCTACCTATTCAAACCCACAGACCTGACAACTGTCTTCTCTAGTCCAGCTCCTAAGTCAATTGAGTAAGGGGGATGGCAGAAGAAAAGAGCTGGTATAGAATAGATGATGGCAACAAGCCACGCTCAATAAAGGAACTGTGTTGGTAGCAACAATAGTCTATTAACACACGGTACATGCTCAGGAAAGGTATAGGTGTGTTTTTCTTCACAGGTAAGGTACGAGATAGCTCAAAATGCTTTCAGGTTCCATAAGTGAGTGAATAATGAAAAGGTCGACGATGGAGAGGAGGGATCAGTGTGTGAATGTGTGAGTGAATGGGGAAAATATCCCCAAACAGGTTATTTTCCCCCATCTATATTTTCATGCGCCATGATTGACACATGGATCTCCTTGAGATCATTTCTCTTCACTTGGGATTCATTACCTCTTTCATGAGACTTAGGATAAAGAAATTATCCTCACCATAGTCTTTAGGAAATAATAATATAATATTACTTTTAGAGTTAAGCCCTAAATCTTATTCCTTTTTCCTAGTGGAGCTTAGTCCCCCATACACTTTTATCGTGGTTGGTATACATGCAGTGACGTATTTATATTAGTGATATGAGTGTTTACATATACAAAAATAGACCTACTATCCTTAAGCATCTAGGCTCTTCGTCCTAATCATCACATAAGCCTCCTAGATTATTATCACTTGGATCACCATCCTATAAAGAATGTTTACAATTCATCTTGGGCTCAGCCTTGGGGTATTACAATCCCCTCCCCTTATCTTATCATTGTCCTCAGTGTAGCGTATTTACATATTACCATCAATATTTTCAAAAATCTTCAAAAAGATGCAGGTATTCTGCCCACATAGCATCTTCATGCTCCCAAGTTGCATCCTCAGGACCGTATCAGGTCCATTAGACCTTTACTAGCCGTATGGCTTGATTTCAAAGCTTCTTGATCTTCTGATTTAGTATGCACATCGGATGCACTTGAAAATTGCCTTCTTACTCCACCTGAATCACATTCCAATCAATAACACAATTAGCATCAGATATATACTTCTTGAGAAATGATACATGGAATACATTATGAATCGACATAGATGCAGGTAATGCAAGCATATAAGATACAATACCAATCCTCTCTAGGATTTCAAATGACCCATAATTACGAGCTTCCAGCTTGGAATAATTTGGCAACTTTAGGGAACTTTTGTTGGCCTTCACTTTCACAAATACATGATCACCTATGTAGAATTCCTTATGAATTCTTCCCTTATTAGCATAGATTTTTTTCCTGTATTAAGAAGCCTTTAAATTCTTCTTTATTTTTGACATCTGGTCTTCCATTTACCAGAGAAACTCTGGCCCAACTACTGCTCTATCTGTTGGGTTGTCCTAGATTACAGGTGTGTTTCACTTTTTTCCATAAAGTGCCTAAAATGGGCTCATCTGCAGGGATGCTTGGTATCCATTATTGTAATCAAAATCTACCAAGTGTAGATAGTCTTCCCATTTTGATAGTTTATACATCACATACATCCTCAACATATCCTCAATCACTTGGTTCACCCTCTCTGTTTTCCCATCAGATTATGGATGATAAGTTGTGCTAAAATTAAAATTTGTTCCAAATCCTTTAAATAAACCTTTTGTCGGTTGATTATCTGAGTTATACCCTCAACATGCTTGACCCAGGTTCAAGTCTAATTGGGTTTCAACAAAGCCTCTAAAACAATTGGCCCTCTTGGTCAACTAGAAGGCAACATAGTGCACAGAGTGCACTGCATAGTCTCACCCGAGATAGTATTAATGGGTGATTGAAATACTCAAGTGCTTGCAGTCCATGATTAAATGGGGATTTTTTAGTTGCGTGCTGAGAGTTATATCTAACTATTAATTCAATTTATTGTCCTTCATCTATCTTAGTTAGTATACTATTCTTTATTCATGCATGTAAATCAACATATCTAACTAATTCATCAACACATTCATCTAAGATCTAATCATTAATAGTTAATACATAAAAAATAATAATTCCACATAACACATGATTTACCGTGGTTCACCCCCTCCTGGGATACGTCCACAAAGATTTGGATATTTGACTCTCTTATTATGGTTCTGTCAGATATGGTGTCGTGCTCACTACAACTATGTTCATACATTCACAAAATAGACTCCATGACCTTTACGAGGCTGACTAGATCTCACTAGGATCCTCAACATGTGATCTAACTCACAAGGTCTAGTCACTTTTCCCTCCCATAGGTGTTACAGGTGAATCCCCCTGCAGACAAGTGGATTCCCTCTTGGTCTCTAGACTCTTAATACCAAGATAGAAAGGGTGCTATCATTGGTCACTGACATCCTTTTAGATATAACTAAGATAATGTATGAAGAGGAAGAAGAAAAGTGTACCTTTGTAATGGCGTTTGTCCTCGCACAATGCAAATTGAGCTTCAATCCTAAGTTCTTCGATAACTCTTGTAGAACAAACAAAGATACAACAAGCTTCCTATTCTACTGAGATTAGCTCAAATACAAATATATCTACTAGAGACAAGTTCATGTGGAACAAACACAAACTTGAAAGAAATAGGCCAAGCATATATATATATATATATATATATTAATGAGAACAAATGAAGAATACTTATAGACCAAATTTGATGAAGGTGCAACAACTTCTTTCATCTCTCTTTGTCCAGCCCCTTTTCTCAAGTAATCTAGATTGATTATGCTTCGATGGTATCTCATTTATGAGATCATAAGTTTGGTATAATTGTCAATCTCCGTATATCTCAATACCACACATGACATCATAAGTTTGATATCTCTATCTCTCTATCCATGTATGTATTGTATGTTGCCTATGATATCATAGGTTTCATACCTCCAATATTTTCATGTACCTTTCACCATGAGAAGGCCTCCTTATATAATCTTGGAGAGGCCCAACCACTTGAGAGATCTTTGGGATAAGTTGAGTATTCCTCTCCTTCAATTGTGGATCTTCCCTAAGATCATGCCTTGAACTCATATTCGTATCCAACCAACTTCAGAGATTGAGGGGATTCTTCCCTGATTTATCTCAACAAACCAAAATTTTCTCGGGAAGGGTAGAACTCCCCCAAAAGGGTGCACAAAGAATTTCAACGCTCCCCCAAAGAAGGCTAGGGAGATCTAGTGCTCCTTGATAGTGGTTAGGGGAGCACTGCCTTCCAAAAATAAATTTTAAGTAGTTTTGTTCAATGGAAAAAGTATTGTACTCCTTGTCAAGTGATTTCTCCTCTTCAAAACCAGTCTTTGAGGTGTCTTAAGTGTCCTTATGATGTCGTTAGAGGCAGGATATAGGAAATATGGAAGTATGATGTTTGTGAAACTTGTGACACTTGTGTTCAATATGTGACACTTGTGGACAAGATGTGACACTTACAACACTTATAATGATGACACTTGCGACACTATTGAAGTGAGTAATTTTGATGTGTAACAGATTTCCCCCCAAAGTGCGAAGTCAGAAGACAATGATGACAAAAGTACTTTGTAGAATTTTTCGAGGAAGGGTATGGACGTAGAGAGGCTGGAAAAAGATGCACACAACCATCAAACAAATATTATGACATGTTTCAAACCCAAGGCAGGCATACCTATGCTTGAGTGATAAAGAGTTTTTCGGGTATAGCCACTATAGAATCCACTGCGAATCCATAATTATATTGAAAAAAAGGTATAGCCACGAAACATACAATGTTGATCTATAATTCTGTGAAATTGTGGATCTATGATATGACAAGACATAGCCACAAACCAATACAAAGTGGATCTATGTGACAGACATAGCCACAAACCAATACAAAGCGGATCTATGTGACAATATATACAGCCATTCAAGAGAAACTCCATCACAACCTATGTAAAGTATATATCATAGTGAATGACTCAACCCAGGGTATTCCTACTAATCCATGTGTAGTACCTAATCTAACCATGTGAATAGATGTCCTAATGTCTAACAAGGTAGAAACCACTTGATTTCCATTAACGATGTAAATCGCTAACAAGTTCCAGGGAAATCACCATTGATGTCAATGATTCAAAAGGTACCCTAGTACATTCCAAAAAAAATGTGAATAAATGAACTAAAGTCAAACATCCATGGAATCATCCGATCGAGGTCAATGATGTAAACCCAATGTTGAAGTGAGGAGGCACCGCCATTGAGGTACGGGTGTCCAAAGTACTAACCGTAATTTCTAAGCCTAGCTCCTAGATAATGTGTTGAAGCTCCATTACTAGACTCCATCAAGGAGGACCTTGATGTATCCCCATGAATGACACATGAAACGTAATAACACATAGATGTACCAGGAATCAAATGAACATGGACTAACACGTGCATTGAAACAGATATTTGTGATGGTTGACTCCTAAAGAAGGTACTTCCCTTGAACACTGAGGCACAAAAGAAAAAACATGACATGGACCAAACATGATGATGTAGTGACACCTGATTTTTGTTAGGTGACCCAAAGGAGTAAGAAAACCTAGAGGATCGGGTTCAACAGAGGTTCAATGGATTGAATGCATTCAAAGACAAAGTAATGGTTCAAGGGCGCATCAGAAGAGTTACCGGTGAAGTTTCAAAAACTGTTTGGCTTGCATCCTTCAATTTTTCCGGCTGAGATAGACGAAGTATCGCTTTTAATTTAATAAGCTCGAGGAGGGTAACACATGATCAATATAAATTACCTTTGGTAAGTCCCTCTTCCTTTGTTTAATGAACTGGAAGAAGTAAGGGTTCGATCCCATATGGTCCATTCAATGTATGATTGTTTAACGAGTCCAGATAAGGTAAACTCGGTGATTTTTCATATTTAGAGAGTCTAAAAATGACTTAAAGATGACTTCAATGTGGTCCTTTTTTCATAATATTAGTGTCGCGAGGCTGAAAAGGAGATAAATTATCACTAGAAAGATGCCCTTTCAAACCTTTTAATGAGTGGGAAAGGAAGCAAGATCACTCGACAATCTTTTCATGTTTAGAGAGTCTGAAAATAGCTTAAAGATGACTCCAAGGGGTTCCTTTTTCATATATCCTTTACGAGTCCTAAAAAGTGATAAAAGTCTACTCAGTTAAATTATCATGTATTTATGAGCGCGAGAAAGAACAAAGACTAATCTCGATACTCTTCCCTCAGCTTGAAATCTAGTGGCTTAACTCTAGAATGATCATCAAAGGCTGGAGACATGCCCCCCCAAGCTTCAATTCATTCACCAACTTTGAGGTTGTCACCAATTTCTGTACTAGATGGAGAAAAAGGATACAGGTGGATGGAATGAAGGTTCAAATACGATACCTAATGAAAGACTCAACTCGACATATACAAGATCTAGCGAAAGACTCGACCTAATGGGAGAGGTGACTGTTTCATTTTTTAATGAGCTTGACACCGGAAAAGAACTATGCTCAAGGCTCTAGGTTCAATCCCTAGATTTATGTTTCATTTTTTAATGAACTTTCTACACATAAGTGAGACTATGCTCATGGAATATTCTTAATCATGGCTTCCAAGAGGATAATGCTCTGGAAGGACACCATGTCAAGGGGAAAAACTCAGTGATGGCTTCCAAGAAATCTTCATTGGATGGAAGAAGAATGCTCTGGAAGGAACACATGTCGAGGGTCACAATAGGGGTAAGGAGATCAGACTCCAATAACCCTACCGAAGATATCACCATGTCAACTACCAAATCTAAATCATCAGAAGTTGAATTCATGGGAGATAGCACCACATAATTGACTTGTGGCAGGGGTGATACCAACTTCATATAAGACTCGGTTAGGGAGGTTATTGGGTTGATGGTCAAGTCAGGGCCAACAAACGAAAGTTGATCAATAGTCACCATTCTTCCATTGTGCAAGAAATATATCACACGGAAAAAAGTGGACACAATATATTTCATGGCATAGACATAATCTCGCCCAAGAAGTAAATCAAAATCCAAAGGGTCCTGGACTGCCATAACATAAATAAAGACAGTTTTCCCTCCCAAAGTTACGGGAAACTGAGGAACGATCCCTAAAGGGTGAATGGTTCTTCTATTAAAAGTGAACAGAGTCTGGGTAATTGGCACAAGTTGAGGATAACCCAAAGCTTTCCAAGCAATATAGGAAAAAATACTAACGGATGAACCTTCATCTATTAGTGCATGAGGAACATCTCGACCACAAAATTTTACTGTAATCTTGAAAGGCATGTGAGAGGGAATATGAGGTCCAGTTATCACACCCCAATAAAAAAGGATGGCCTCATTACTTGGAAGGGTTTTCATAGGAGAAGGAGGAATGCCCCTTGGCACGGTATATCCCATTTCAATGAGAAAAAAGTGGGAAGAATTGGGTTTACTTTCTAGTGGGACAGTAGGATCGATCGGTGATGGAATTGAATCAACCACCTTGGCACTCTTCAAAGGAAGAGTGGGATTGACCGATGATGTAAATGGAGAAACCACTTTGGCACTAGTCAGAGGAAGAGTGGGATTGATCGATGATGCAATCAGAGAAACCACTTTGGCACTCATCAGAGGAGGAGTGGGATTGACCAATGAAGTCACTGGAGCAACCACTTTGGCACTCTTTAGAGGAAGAGTGGGATTGACCGATGATGTAATTGGAGAAACCACTTTGGCACTCATCATAGGAGGAGTGGGATTGACTGATGAAGTCACTGGAGAAACCACTTTGGCACTCTTTGGATGAACGGTGGGACTGACCGAAGAAGGAACTGGATCAGTCACTTTGGGTTCACTCTGTATATGAAGAGTGGGGTTGACCGATGATGGAACTACATCATCTACTTCGGTTAGTGGTTTAATCGAGGATAAAACTATATTGACCACTGAATCAACCGAATTAATCATAGATGGAACTGGATTGATTGTTCCATCAACTAATGATGGGTTGGGGGAAATCCTACGATAACCAGTTGGAAGTTGAATCTTTTCCAAAAGAGAAGAATCATCATCCATGCGAGGACAAAGGTGAGAATAATGATCACCTTTACATAACATACAAGGGAATTTGACAGTTGTCTTCTTCTTACCAACCTTAACATCACTAGTTGATGTGGTATCCTCGGCATGACCAGCAGGGGCTGATGATGTGGACGACCAGACTTCTAAGACCTTGGGAATACCAAGGAAATCCCTTAGAAAGTGGGCACCCTTACAAATACTGCAAGGGAATTTAGGTTTCAGATTTTTCATTTTAATCTTGTTGACCTCATCAACACTTCTAGTACTATTAACAGTAGCTAGTTGTTTGGATCCAACATTTGATGTAGTTGGAGGCTTGGTCCCTTTCTACTTCTTCTTCTTCTTCTCTTTTCATTTCTTCTTCTTCTTATCAATCTGGATACTCACTTGAGATCTTTCACTAGGAAAAGAAGGAGAAATAGAAGGATTCCTGA
>SNQJ01S0046196.1:0-13612 GCA_010110895.2 Picea sitchensis | reverse complement strand
CCATAAAACCTTAGAATGTGTAAGTGAAGAAGGAAGAAGGATAACCCTTCAAGGGATCCAAAAACCTGTCTCGGTGAGACGAACATCAACCCTTGAAATGAGAAAGTATTGTAGAAAGGGATGTCCACTATATGTGATATAGGTGTTGGAATCAGCTGAAGATGACAAACCAAGCCTTGAAGACCACCTCACACTCAGAGAATATATATATGTATTTCTAGAAGAGGTACCGGGTCTACCTCCGAGAAGGGACATTGACTTCTCAATAGAACTTGCACTAGGAGCAATGCCAGTGTCTATGACACCCTACACGATGAGCACACCTGAGCTAGTTGAGCTTAAACTACAACTAAAAGAAATGATGGACAATGGCTATATCAAACCCAGCGTGTCCCCATGGGGAGCACCAGTCCTTTTTGTGTAGAAGAAAGATTGTACTCTCCAAATGTGCATAGACTATAGACAACTCAATAAGGTAACCATAAAGAACAAGTACCCCTTACCCCAGATCGATGACTTGTTCGATCAATTGGGAGGTTATTCCATCTTCTCAAATATTGACTTGAGATATGGATACCATCTAGTCTGAATCAAGGGTGAATACCTCCACAAACATTCCTTCAGGATGAGATATGGTCACTATGAGTTTGTGGTAGTACCATTTGGATTAACCAATACCCCTGCCACTTTTATGTGCTTGATGAACAATGTGCTTAGCAAATTCCTACACAAATTTGTACTGGTTTTAATTGATGATATTCCAAGAATAGGGAGGAACATGAGGAACACCTTAGACTTGTACTTAAAGTTCTAAGAGAACATCATCTCTATGCCAAATTTAGCAAGTGTGACTTTTTCTAGAAGTAAATACATTACTTGGGCCATGTCATATCTGAAGAAGGAGTAGAAGTAGACCTTGACAAGATCAGGTCTATCATGGAATGGCCTACCCCAAAGGAAGTTTCGGACATCAGATCCTTTATGGTCTTAGAAGGATACTATAGGAGGTTTATAAAAGGATTCTCCAATATTGGTTGTCCAATCACTGCCCTCCAGAAGAAAGGAGTTAAATTCCTTTGGACCCCAAAATGTGAAGAAAGGTTTCAGTCCCTAAAACACCTATTGACCCATGCACCTGTGATGAAGATCGATGATTCTGAAACTGACTTCCTCATGTGCATAGATGCCTACAAGGAAGGGCTCGGAGGAGTCCTTATGAAAGAAGGAAGTGTAGTCTGCTATGAATCCCAAAAATTGAATGAGCACGAAGTCAACTATGTGACCCGTGATCTAGAGCTAGCCTCCATAATGCATGCCTTGAAAATGTGGAGGCATTACCTCCTGGGTAGGAAATTTGTACTTATGACAGACCACTATGGATTGCAACACCTGTTTGACCAACCAAAACTCAATGCTAGACAAGATAGGTGGATGGCCCTTCTTAGCGAGTTTGATTTCAAAATCAAACATATCAAGGGAAAGGAAAATAAGGTGGTCGATGCCCTTAGCAAAAGTATGAAAACAATTCGCCTGGTAGCGGTGAGCACCTGTGAGACGAATGTCAAGGGAAGAGTCAGGATCGGACAAGAAACCGAAACATTCTTCCAGACCGTGACCTCATACCTAGAGCAAGAACCCACAGGGATAAATTATCAAGGATACTAGATGATAGATGGAGGTCTTCTAACTTACAAAAAAATATTGTATATTCCAGATTGTGACGACTTGAAGAGGTTCATAATGGATGAACTACACAAGAGACCATATAATGGTCACCCAGGATACCAAAAGATGATCACGACCACCAGGAAACAATTCTATTGGCCTGGATTGAAGAAAGACATAGATGAGTATTTAGCCAAATGCATAGAATGCCAACAGGTTAAATCATAACACCATCACCCAACAATATTATTACAACCTCTACCAATCTCAGAATGGAAATGGGAGACCATATCCATGGATTTCATCACTAGATTACCAACATCGGCCAGGAAGAATGACACCATCATGGTGGTGGTGGATAAATTGAGCAAGTCCTCTCATTTTATACCCGTCAAATTGACTTGCAAGGAAATAGACATCACCAACATATTCATGAAGGAGATATTCAGACTACATGGTATGCCTAAAGAGATCGTGTCTGACAAGAGACAAAATTTACTTCCAAATTTTGGAAATCCTTGATGGCTGGTATGGAGACCAAATTACTATTTAGCATAGCCTATCATCCTCAAACCGATGGACAGATGGAAAGAGTGAACCAAATATTAGAATACATGCTAAGGATGCATGTAATGTATCAACCTAAAAAGTGGGAAGATTACCTGCCACTGGTGGAATTTGCCTACAACAATGGCTACCAAGAATCCCTGAAGATGAGTCTTTTCGAAGTCCTCTATGGTACGCTGTGCAACATTCCAGTCAGTTGGAGTAATCCCATAAAACAAATCACTATTGGACTCGACATGTTGAAATAAATGGAACAAAAAGTGATTCAAATAAAACAAAATCTAAAGGTCGCTCAGAACATACAGAAAAGTTACGCCGACAGAAAGAGAACTCCAATAGAATTCAAGATGGGAGACCACGTATATATCAGAGTTATTTCCAGGAAGAGTTCCTTGAGTATGGGAGCTTGTGCCAAGTTGGCACCTTGGTATTGTGGACCCTTTGAAGTTCTATATAGAGTGGGACCTGTAGCCTATAGGCTAGCACTTCCTCCCACAACAAAAGGACATAATGTTTTCCATGTTTCATTGTTGAAGAAATATGTACATGATTCTAATCATATAATTGATTGGTCTCTGATCCAGGTGGAACTAGAGGGATAATTCCTGCCAGAACCTCTATGCATACTAGACATAAGAGAAACCCCACTCAGGAACCAAACCATTGCACAAGTCAAGGTGCAGTGGAAACATTTTGGCCCCGATGAGGCTATGTGGGAAATGGAAGATGCCATGAAACAAGCATATCCAATTTTGTTTAATTCTGTACATACACATCATATTGATAGATAGAAGATTGAGAATGGTTTTCCTTTACGGGGGAGGAAATTGTAACACTCTATTTCCCCCAATCTGTAAATATAACTATATTGGCCAGGAACTATGGAAAACTTCAAGGTGTGAATGTTTGTCTTGATGGACCTTTGTATAAAAGGTTGATAAATGTAAATTATATTATGAATATGTGTTACATGATTGCTGAGAGGGGGATGTGATAAAAGAGACCACGATGGATAATGAAAGGTGGTGGAAGGGGCCTGGAATGGTTGGGTTAACTTCCATCGAGCCAATACCATACTGGTTTTTACTTGAACAAAGACCAAAGAAACTGTCTGACCCGGAATGAATTTCCCATTAGATTGGTAGGTGGGGAGGCTCCTCAAGAGTTAATGAGGGGATGGGGGTGAACCGCACATCCATAAAAGATCTCATACCTGACCACGGATGGGGAAATTTGCGCCACACACAATCTTGCAGAGAAAAAGGCAAGAGAGGAAGTTTGGTAAAGGGTAGAGAGAGCGCGTGCGACAAGGATCGCGGAAGAAAACTGGAGAAACTCTGGAAATAAGGAGTTCTGAACATAGGAGAAGAAGAATAACCTTTGTCCTGGATTTTTTTTTTGTATTAGGAGAAGGAGATTAACCTTCATCCTTGACTTCCATTGAGCTGGAAGTAAGATATTGAATCTAACAGCATCACAGTCTATCTCAGGGGTGGCTAGTGGTAAATCTGTTTGGAGTCACTGAGCCTACGGTTGGGTGGAAACGAGCACCCCTCTCAGCAGTTTCATCATGCTTGGTGGATATGATAAGTGTTTTATGCCTTGTATTTTTAATTGAATATCATGAATACACGCTCATGTTTATACGCCCATAATGATTTCTGTGTGGAATGATTGCTTGGTGTTTTAGACTGGAAATAATGGATGCATGTGTATACTTACATGCCATAGTTGGTTTCTRTAAAAATGATTAAGTCTGGGGCATGAGTTCTCTCCTCTGAGAATCATCTTGTTTGCTTGATTCTTGTAATATTCTAGGAAGGCTCCTCGAGAGCACTCTTCCCCGAGAATTACCCCATAAACCTTGGAACTGTACCAAACCTTTACCCAGAGACTCAACTAAGATCATGGACAATTACCCAAGAACCGTCTGAAGGTTCATGTGATCTGGGTATGGAAACCTTATGCAAGAAAGAGTAGCTCTCTAAGTTCTTGTAGTCATGAGAGTTTGAAGCTCCAAGAGGTTGAATTTCGTGATTCAAGCTTAGAAAGGATAGTGAGTCCAATCATAGAAAGGGATTATTTCATCATTTAGTAGATGAACGGTCGTGATCCTTTTGGAAATACCCCAGATCTGTCAGGACCAATGGATATAGAGGAGGAGAACAAGTGTTAATGCCTCGACCCCTTCATCCTTAGCAAGTAGCGATGGGGTCTAGGATTGTAGATCCAAGGATCCGTCAGAGTTCTATTGACCATTGATCTTAACCTTGGCATAGGTAGGAGAATGGACTCGACAAAGTCCTAAAAGTCCCAAAGAAATCAGAACCATCCATTGGTAGAGGACACATGGTGGTCGAGTAGCATTTCTCTGACTCATGACTTGGAGTGGTCAAAGGGTAGAACCACACAAACTCATGATTCGTGAAATCACGACGTGATCGTGGTCATTGATCCAAGAGTGATATGGGTCATCGGTTTAAGCGTGAGCGAGTTTTGGTGTTTCGATGTCCGGGAGACCAAAGGGAAAGACCCCTTAGTTTCGTAAGTCATGAAATCCTGGTATACGAAACCCCGATGTGCTCCGTGGATTGGCCCTAGTTCATAGGACATGTCATGTGGTAGAAGGAGGAGGTAGGCGCTAGCAGTTGGCTAAGGGTTTGAATTAGGGATCGACATGTCGAGACCCGAGAGTTCAAGAAAATGAGAAGTCGAGGGACGTGAAGTCCCAACGAGCTCGAATACTCAACCCTTGGTCATGCTGAGCAGTCACATGGGTGGAGGGTTTAGATATTTGTTACAGTAATCAGGATTTTGGGGAGCAGAGAGTCAGAGCTGGCTTGCATTCATTATCCCAATACGCGAAATTGTGATACGGTCACAACCGTTGATTGAGGGGATAGCACAGGACCATATATCCGATTTCTTGAGAGGGAACGAAAGGTCAGGAGTTCTGGAGTGAGATTCTAAGTGGCTTTGCATCTTGAAAGTCCCGAAATGCGAAGCATCTCTCATAAGCACATGATCATACCTTGTGGTCGTATGGGGAAAGATCGCATCTTATGTGGGTTTGCGTAGTCAAGGTTCAATGAGGTCTATGGATTTGTTAGCAGGAACCTGGAAGGGAGTCGAAGAGCTGATTTGGCTCAAAAATGAGAATATAAAATTTTTATTTTTATTCACGCCCATTGGGGGGTGTTACAGTGATTTTGAGATGTTTAGACCCACACAAAGCACAAAATATTATGTCTAACTTTCACGATAGTCTGTGTGGAGGACATC
The DNA here is from genome assembly GCA_010110895.2 of Picea sitchensis. Lineage (NCBI taxonomy): Eukaryota > Viridiplantae > Streptophyta > Pinopsida > Pinales > Pinaceae > Picea > Picea sitchensis. The sequence continues at coordinate 8,098 of SNQJ01S0046196.1, read as the reverse complement.
ACTTTTGGAGAATGACGGCCTACAAAATTCTCAGGGCTAGATATTTCTGGCCTACTTTGTTCAGTGATGTTTGCACAAAAGTCAGAGCCTACGTTAAATGTCAAAGATTATCTAGAAAGTAGCAGCTAAAGTCCCTGCCATTGAAACCTGTGGTTGTTTCAAGGCCCTTTCAGTAGTGGGACCTAGATTCCATTGGGTAAATTCGTCCTTCATCCAGTGGTCAGCACAGATGGATCCTGACTACCACAGATTACTTTACCAAGTGGATAAAATCTATTCCCACAAGGAGTGCTTCTCAAAGGGTGATCATCGGTTTCCAGGAGGATATCATAGGAAGATTGGGCTATCTGAGCAGAATCATCACAGATAACACAACATCTTTCAAAGCCAAATCATTAATCCAATTCTGTGAGCAGTTTGGAGTCAAGTTGATTCACTCTACCCCATACTACCACCAAGGAAATGGACTGGTAGAGTAATCTAACAAAAGCCTCATCAAGATCATTAAAAGACTGTTAGAGGATAACAAGAAAGCATGGGATTCAAATCTCAAGTTTTCTCCGTGGGCTAATAAAGTGAAAAAAAAATAGATCTCTTGACATCTCTCCATTCCATCTTGTATATGGAATTGAAGCAGTTTTTTCCTCTCAACTGGCCTTGCCAGTGGCAAAATCATTTTAATATCACCAAGGTGAGCCCGATGATATGATTAGAAGAATCCAACAACTGGTCAAAGTGTAGTAGGAAAGAGAGCATCTCCTGGACAAAGCACATGAGAATCAACAAAAAATCAAGCAGGATTTTGACAGGAAGGTGAGAAAAGAGGATTTCTTGCTGGGAGATCTAGTACTTAAATGGGATGCACCCAAGCAGGACAGAGGCAGGCATACCAAATTTGATGCCTTGTGGATTAACTCCTTCAATATTTCTGAGGTGTTCCCGAACAATTCTTATAGGTTGTAGAACTTGGAGGATAATAAATGTTTTGGTGGCTCTGTAAATGGCCACTTCCTGATATTTTTTATTGTTTAAAGCCGAAACTGACATCCCACCATTGTAAATACCGTTCCTATTTTATTTTTGATTTTGATTTTTATCTTTTTATGATTGTTAGATTTCATAACCCAATAGCTAAGACACTGGAACTAATTGTTCTTGGTAGCTTATAGGGAGCATACCATCCCCTCTGGAGCCAAATGCTATCACATGAAGTTTTCAAGACCCATAGGCATGTGCCAATTTACCTGAGTCTATACCCTTGCCCCATTTTCATTATTTTTGTCGGCAATGTCCTTATTTTTCCCCTTTGTAGTCTGTAGAGACATTTTCTGCTTTCCCTTTATATCTTGAAAGCTAAGTCCCTCGGTCTCTATAACTAATAATTACATTTTCCATCCATGTCATCCAAGCCTTCATTGTCACAAGCCGTACCACTGAGAGCAGTCTAATATGGACTGAAATCAAGCGGCCACGGGAATCATGACTTCAAATGTTGTAAAATTGTTCAACAAGGATCGTGAAATCCTGATTCATGAAAGGGAAGATATGGTCTATTTGATGATGAAGAGCCAAGGGTTATTGATATAACATCGAAAAATATCAGTATCAAAGGGTTGCAAATCGGGAGTTTGGAATTCTTGTCTAAAAGGTGCATCCATAGACCAAAATCTTGATACCCAAAAAGTTGATGGTTTCAATCTGGTCCATCCAAATTAAGGGACATGTGGTGCCAGATCAGCAGGATCATGATTTCATGGATCGAGTTTCATAAGTGGAACATGGTGCGAGACCATCGAAATGAGAAATTGTGGAACGCCTGAGAATTGGGCTCATGGTCTCATCACTTGATCACATGGGAAGAAAGTCCAGAAAGAGGGGCCATCACTCATCACATAGCTGGCATTTCATGTTTTCAAGGAAAGGATCGTGGTCCTCCATTTTGAAGCAAGACCGACCATCGATCTCAAAGGCAGTTTCGCGATTTCGGGCATCATGATGTTGGAAGTCAAGGGGAGTGAAAACTACTGAAACACGAAATCCTAAAATATCATTTGGGATAAGTGTGAGGTCACGGTTCATGGTCGTGTGGGGAAAGGGAATGGAGCCATGCAAAATATCTAAACACCCTTCTTGATCTCAGTATAATATCTGCGTGATTTCAAGGCTTTGAGATAAATTGGGGAGAGTCATGGGCACCGCTTGGAACATCCAAGGATGTCAGACTCCTTCTTGAGATTAATGCAGGTAGTTAATGAAAAAGGGGAAGGTGGTTGAAACCTCGTTTCACCACATAAATGGAAAGAATGGAAGATCTGTCCGTGAAGGGAAAATTGTCAGCCGAAAGCATCCTATCATGAATTTTCTTGTAAAGCCCATACCGATCTGATCTTGTGTCTAACATAAGAATGCAAGTGCATCCTAACAGAAGAATAAGAATACACCAAGCCTTGAATGCAATGAACATAGTGTGTTTCTGAAGGGAGAAAGTTTATTTGAGTATAAATACTCAATTTTGATATTTTGTTAGGGTCGATGGTTGAGCTAAGATCCCGCATTGTAAAGTTTTAATGAAGCCTCTGTTTCTCTGATTATGAGTTTCTTTTGAGACTTCTTGTTTAATGACAATCAAATTTCCTATCACCGATTTTGCTTCTGATATTGAAGACTCGGGCATGGGTGATCCATTCGTGTTGTCRTGAYTGTATTCTAATGTATGTTTKATTGCAATATTGTTATGACATTTTCAATTTCCTGAAGTTTTGGGTTCAAGAAGATCTTGTATTCGAAGCTTTTCCTCCTTAGGCTGCTGGAAGACCYGATGTCCACAGCAGACCTCTACATTTCCTCACCTGTTCTCCCCCCTACTCATCACTRTACTACAACTTTTTGACTGAAKTTAGATCAAGATCTCATCTGTTTATGCATGCGAACCTAGTTTTTCTGAGTTAAGCGCTATAATCTCGATACTACGTCCATTAGACCACCCTTAAAATTAATCATTGTGAAATAAAAAATGACGGGTACTGGGATTACCTCTGTCACAATACAGAGGTGAATTATGGTGCTAATAGGGCCAATTGACCCACCCGTAAGAATATTATGCACGCGATACATTATCTCTACGAAGGAATACCTCTCAATATGGGAAGAGGCAACACCAATTAATGATTACAGCTCAGAGACAACATCACACTTCCTATATGAACATTTTCTCACCAATTGTGGATGTCCAAGGATCCTGATGAGTGACCAAGGCAATCACTTTATCAACAACACTATCAGATATCTAACTGAACAATTCGAGTTCTACCATAAGAAAAGTACTCCATACCATCCTTGGGCAAATGGAACAATGGAAGCCTTCAACAATATCTAAGAGAATTACCTAACCAAGATTTGCAATTTCAACAAGGATGACTTGGATTCAAGGATACCAACAGTATTATGGGAATATAGAACTATATGTAAGAAGCTAACAGTGCAGAAACAATTTAGATTGGTGTATGGACAAGAAGCAGTGGTTCCATTAGAATTATTGGTACCGAGTATGTGGGTCGCAAAATTTACAAACATGACAGGATGAGGTGCAGTACAAGAAAGGTTAACTCAACCGATGAGCATGGAAGAAGATATGATTCTAGCAGGATTTCACCAAGAAGTATAGAAATCAAGGGAAAAATCTTGGCATGATCGACCTATCAAGAGAAAACGTTTCAAGGAAGGAGACCTAGTCCTACTGTATGACAATAAGTTTTTTCAAATTCTAGGAAAGTTCAGAATGCATTGGTTGGGACCATATGAGGTCAAGATTGTCATAGTCAGAGGAGTTGTACAATTGAAGGACTTAGGAGGCATAGAAATTAGAGGGATGATAAATGGGAGTCGACTAAATCTATACAAGGATAGTCGACCACCAAAAACTTGACAGCTACCGCACAGTAGTAAGGAAAAAAAAAAAACACCACGTTGAAATCCATGCCTGCATGAGAGAAAATCAGTCTGATGAAAAGAAAAAAGAGTCCACGCACACAAGTCATTGAGTCAACAAATAGAAACAAGAATATTTCACCATAATCAAAGGGTATAGAATCCAAGGACTTCGCGTGCTCAAAAATCCTAGCGCCCTAGAAAAAGGACCGACGGTTGGACAACATGGAAATTCAGAATATGACGACTATGGAAATCAGACATCTACTAGCCACAACAGTGAAAACTGTGATAGTCCGTACACATAAGTAAATACCATAGCATGACAGAAAGGGAAAAGTTCAAAAACAATAGGAAAAGGACAACAACTAAAACGTACAATGGTACCACGCATAGGACACGCAACAAAAAATGAAAAAGGGACAACTATCAGTGCGGAACAATTGTCACTCTGTCGTCTCGCTATAAAATCAGAGAAAGGGATGAAAAGAAAGTCATTGTGCCAATAGATAAGGAGAGAATGAAGAATCAAGTGGAAGAGAGCTAGAGAGAGAATTCGACCAATCAATCATCGAGTTCACATATTTCGAGCCTAGACCCCGTCAGAATGTCACCACCCGGGTTGGAGAACCAGGCAGGGCCGACAAGAACACACACAATACTACTCATGTGATAGGCGCAAGGGATAAGAGACACCTGTAGTGGTGTATGTGGATAAACTCCACACAATGGAGTATGAAAAAAATGTAGTGACGGTCAAGGAGGAGCAAAACCTCACACAGGAGGCTGTGCAGATGGAGGAGGACCTCGAAAAAAATGAGTCTGACACTTCTAGGGGACAAGGGTCTCGAGATATTGAACATGCCACAGGTTCAGCACCATAGAGCCATGAACTAGAGGTAGCACAAGAAACAATACACGTGGGTGTACCAGAGGTGGGGGCCTCATCCCCACAAGCCAAACAGAAGGGACAAGCTGAGGGCAGTGTGCACGGAGGGTCATGACCATAGATAGAAGGGACCCTGGCTTTGCCAAAAAATCCTATAGGAGTGCGCGTCAATGAAGACATCGTCAGGGGAGTGACTGCCATGAAATACTCCGACCATGATGTGGTAGATGTCACTAAATTCCCCGACCTAGAATCCCAGAACTATTTGGAAAGTAGGGGAGCAGGTTCATTAGGCATGCTAGTGCTCGAGCCGACGTAGTGGATCCTAGGGATTTACAACAAATGAATCATGAACCTACTAGATGTCCCACACTTTGGGAGGGGAAAGCATATCAACGCCTGTGTCAAGCAACTGCTTGCATGCATACATGATAAATCTTGTGGATCGATAGGTTGGTGCCTATCAACGTGGACCTTATCTCAAGAATCATAGGGCTACCCATAGATGGGAAAAATATAGAGCAGTATTTGGAGGAAAAAAACAGAGCTAAGGCCATATCAGATGAGATCAAGGCTAAGTATGGCGTAGAGTGAGAAAACCATGGAATCAAGATCAATGAAATCAACTTTCCTGTGACAAGGTTTTCTACCAGACTCCTTGGGTGAAAAATAATGTGTAGGTGCCGCAAAGAGGAAGTACCAGCTGGTGTGGTCATCACCACTGCACAGTGTGCAAAGGGGATCTCGATGAGCTACACCCCATACCTATTGAATTCATTCTTGGAGGATTTCAAGGACACACATGACTGGGGATCTGAGTTCCACCACTCGTGGTTACTCATCCTCATTGGCCTCAATGGATGGAAGGAACCAGTATACAAAAAATATATGGAGAGACCAGGGAAATGTGGCACAACAAGATACATCTCATTACGCAGCAACACAAACCCCAAGAGAAAGAAAATGAACACATACATCTTTGTGAGGTACTTCATAGAGATGCAGGACCTTATTGTAGATACATGGCGATTTACACCAGAGATTGTCCAGGAGTTTGGACAGGTTGCCAACTTCATGGAAACACGCCATAGTTTTTGGATGCAAGCCAAGTGCGACAAAGCCAAGGAATGGTTACAACTAAACTACTGCATCACGTAGGAAGAAATCGAAAGAGAGGTCTGGGATTGGCCCGAATAATAGAAGGTACCCAATATTCCAACCATGGTACAAAGAGCACGACCTTATACGCAGGACTAGCCAGCCCAGTGCACCAAACAGGGACCAACGGGGAAAGAACCAAAAAGAGGAGTGCCCAAGGCCAAGAGGGGGGAAGCACCCTAGCCAAGAAGAAATCACACACATATAATGTACCACCAGGGGGGTCTACACAAGCTCCACCACACACAAAACAACCACCAATTCACTCAACAGGAGGAGTGCACACGGAAGAGACAAATGCAGGGACCTAGGAAATCCCTGAGGTGTAAGAAACAGGTGCAAGGACACACAAAATCCATGAGGAGGAAGAATAAGGGACATGAACCCAGAAGATTCTTGAGGCCAAAGACATAGGGACAACCACTGCAGGGGATACTTAGAGGCCCACTAGTCCTGAGCCATCATCTACCTAGGAGAAGCGACCAGGGGAGCACACCAGTGGTGCCCGCAATAAGGCAAAGGAAAACAAGCCACAAAGCCATATCTCACTAACCCTGGATGATGTGGATTTAGTGGTGACAACATTCAAGGAGAGACTGGATGAAGTATGGGATAATTCAGAGAAGTGCAGAGCTTCAATCGTCGATAAAGTGCAATAGGTGAAAAATCCGTTGGAGAAGTTAAGGATCGGGGCAGCACATGCACCAAAAGAAATGCCCACGCAGTCTAACCAAGCAGTGCTAGTGCCTGATATAATGCAGTTTGTAGCACAATCAAGAGCCAATTTCATCATCATGCTGGAGATGATGTTTATCGATGAAGAAACAATGCATAAACCTCTCAAAGACATCAATACATTGGATGTGGCATTGGCCAAGATTCCAATAAAAGCGTTGTACAAACTTCAGGTGAGCATCGCTCAGGAGATTTAGTTCAGATCAAGAGAGGATGCCAGAAACCTACATGTAGCCCATACCAAGAATATATTGATGAAGGAACCCCTTATCCTTGAAGTGCAACATAAAGAGAGAGATCAACATAAAGTGGAGGAGGTGCAACAACAAATCCACATGCTATTTCAAGCAATTCCCGAAAGCACAAGCGAGGAGGCAGGTTCATCAGAAGAGAAGATGCATAGGATAGAGAAGACTATCCAAGAGTACAAGGAGAAGATCAAAGAATGGAGGAGCATGTCACATGCACTACTCCTCCATAAGTTAGAGCACAGCGAGAATAGGAGGTGACAACAGCTGCAGAGGGCATCAACCAAATCATACAAACAGTCACTGAGTTGTTAGAGAAGAGCGTGCAACTCTGGACTCACCTCTTAGAGGATGGGATCCTCCAAGAAATGCAAGAGAAGGAAACCAATATCCACATAGCAATGGAGGAGGTGAAGCAGTGACAGAAAACAATGTCACTGTCGGAGAAGATCAAAATGGACACCGAGCTGAAGGCCCTGCGATTGGAAGAGAACACACTGCAAGCACATAAAGAACAAGACATGCGCTATTGGATCCACTGCAAGAAAAGGCGTAGTATCTGGTTATGGAGAGTGATGCAACTAAGAAGAATATTGAGCAGATCGGAGCCGAAGGTAGAGAGATACTACAGTCTCCTATCATAGATCAAGTGGTCACTGCTATGGCCTACAAGAGAAGTCAGACTCAACAACAGTGCCAATAGATAATGAAGATGTATGACACACTGTCGTAGGTAGTATCTAAAGTAGGAAGCAAGCAGTGAAAATGGAATAAGTCAAGCAGTGACTTAGGATGAGTTACGATGTCAGTGTTGGGGTCCTTTTGGGCACATTGTTATTTTATGGAAAATGAACGATGTGGAGGAAAGATAGTTGGCATAAAAGCATGTGAGGCGCGCATGCAAGAACAAGGGAAAGAAAGACAACTGGCAGGAAACGTAGTGGATGAAAATGTGCATGAAGAGGAGAAAAACATGCAAGAAGACCTAACTAGGTTAGTGTTAAGAACCAAACATCAATATAGCATATAAAAACCTCAGAGATAATATCAGATAATAAGCCTCTTCGAGGGGGAAACCTCCTTTTACCCCACTTAAATTTTCAAGTACAAGATGATTCAAAATGAAAATGTCTCCTTGGTA
>SNQJ01S0046195.1:112019-128988 GCA_010110895.2 Picea sitchensis | reverse complement strand
GGTTCCATCATTGGGAAAATATGTGTACTATGTCTCATTTATAGATGAATTCTAGAGGAATAATTTGATATATTTCATCAGGAATAAATATGAAGTCTTTGACATGTTTAAAGAGTTTAAGGCTCTTGTTGAGAATTAAATAGAGAAAATAATTAAGGTGTTGAGGACAGATAATGGTGGAGTGTTTTACGGGAATAAATTTGAAGAATTATATAAGAAGTGTGGTATATCAAGACAAAATACTACTCCATATACACCTCGGTAGAATGGAGTTACAGAAAGGATGAACATGATGTTGATGGAAAAATCAAGTTGATCGGGTTAGGGAAAACATTATGGGTAGATCTAGTGGGTATTGCATGTTACCTGGTCAATAGATCACCCTCATCAACACTAGATGATAAGAATCTAAAAGAGGTATGGATTGGTAAGAAACCTTCTCTCACACATCTCAAGTTATTTGTCTCTAAGGCCTATGTTAATGTTCCAAAGGAAAACATGAGTAAGCTAGATAAGAATATTGAAAAGTTTATCTTTATTGGGTATAAAGATGGTCTCAAAGTTTATAATCTTTGGAACCTAGAAACTAAGAAGGTTATGTATATCCGAGATGTAGTATTTAGAGAAATGAAGGACGTTGTCTAACATGAACTCCTACCAAGTAAGGAAGAACCAGAGAAAATAGAGTTTGAGCCAAAGGAGGATGAATTAGACTCTACAGAAGAACACAAATAACAAGAAGAAGATCATGATACTCCAGTATTGAGGTGATTAGTGTGGAAAAAAAGGTCACCAAAAATGTATACTCCACCTTATTTTTGTTCAAATTTTTCCTTGTCTATTACTGATGATGATCCTAGAACTGTTAGGGAGGCAGTGGATTTAGAAGATGGAAAACTTTGGGAAAAGGCCATGGATGAAGAAATGGAAGAATTGGATAAAAATGAGGCATGGGATCTAGTGGAGTTGTCGATTGGAAGAAATTCCATTGGAAGAAAATGTGTATTTAAAAAGAAGTTGAATGCAAAAGGAAACATGGAGAAATACAAATCTTGGTTAGTAGAAAAGGGTTATTCCGAGGTTGAGGGAAATGATTTTGGTCAAAAAATTTCTCTTGTTTCCAAGTTAACCTCTTTTGTATTTATATTATATGTTGTTGTTGTGTTTTATTTTGAAGAAGAATAGATGGAAGTGAAGACAATGTTCCTACATGGGAATCTAAAGAAGAAATCTACATGAAGAATCCATAAGGATTTTCTATGAAGGGAAATAAGGAGTTGGTATGCAAGATGAAAAAGTATCTATATGGTTTAAAACAATCACCAAGGATGTGGTATAAAAAATTTGATACTTATATGTTGTGAATTGGCTTCAAACGAAGGAAAGAGGATCACTGTGTGTATTTTAACTTAATTGGTGATCATTTTATTTATTTAGTCTTATATGTGGATGACATGGTGCTGATAGGAAACACCAAAGAGATTATACAGGATGTGAAAAATTAATTGTCCTATAAATTTGACATGAAGGATATTAGTGCTACAAATTTCATTTTCGGCATTGAAATTAAAAGGGATTGGAAAAACAAGAAACTCTAGTTAAATCACTGAAAATACGTTGAGACAATATTGCAGAGGTTTAATATGAAGGAATGTAAATCGGTCAGGGTCCCTATTCTTGTAGGTGTAAATTTATCTTTGGATTAGTGTCCCAAGACACAGGAAGAGGAGGAGGACATGCCTCATGTTCCATATGCGAGTGTGGTTGGAAATTTGATGTATGCAATGGATTATACTAGATCGGACATTGCACATGTAGTGGGAGTTTTGAGAAGGTATATTTCAAAACCAGGGAAGGAGCATTGGACAATAGTAAAAATGGTTTTCATATATTTGCGTGGCACTTCTATATAGGGATTGTTCTACCAAGGAAGACCAGGATTGGACAAAGTGTTGGACATACATGGCTTTGTGGATGTTGACTAGGCTAGAGATATGGATCATAGGAGATCTACAAACGAATATGTGTTTAGATTCTTTGGAGGAGCAATTATTTGGATGCACAAAAGACAATATGTAGTGATACTTTCAACTACAAAAACTGAGTACATGGCAACCACTCATGCAAGAAAGGAACCAATATGGTTACAAAGATTGTGTTCATGTATTGGGTTGGTACAACAAGCTGTAAGGATAGATTGTGACAGTCAGTGTACAATTTTTCTGGAGAAGAACCCAAGTTATCATTCAAAGACAAAGAATATTTATGTTCAATATCACTTTGTGAGAAACGTTGTTAAAGAAAGGAAGGTGTTGTTGATGAAGGTGGACACTTTGAATAATGTTGGAGATTCATTAACAAAATCTATGAGAACTGAGAAGTTCTCTTGGTGTAGAGGATCTATGGGCATTTCTTCCTTGTATTGTTGACTATGTAACCCTGTAACCCCATGTATGCAAAGAAAACAACAAGTGGGAAAATGTTGTGTCTATGTTATATTCTTTGCATGGTAGTTTTGGTGTGCATTTTTTGGTTGTCCTCAGTTTTTGTTTCCATTTATGGGCAGTTTTTCGGCACATGGATTTTCAATGATGTTTTATAGGGTTTTTGACTCATCCAGGTCATTGTATTAGGGTTTGAGCGCCTATGGATCCTATATGTATATTGTATTGTAAACAATGTGTGTTGTGAATGAATATAGAATATGCTGGTTTTCCCAATTTGGGTTTCCAGGAGAAAAATCTTTGTGTAATGTGTGTATTTTCCATTGTAGTTTTTCTCTTCTTTTATTGAAAATATGTTTGCAGTAAAGTATTGTACAAGGTTAAAATATACAAAAACATTGTAATGGTATCCATATCTCACTTGAAGGAGAATAATCCCCTATAAGGGACATGTTATGTGGATTATGGTGTTTTTATGGCCCTTAATCCCTAAAGATATCATTTAGAGACAAATAGATTTATTTTAATCCCTTAATTATGAATAATTCCTTTATACCCATCTTTGACATGGAAGAGCTCATAATCGTACCCATATTCCACTTCATGGCTAAATATCACCTCTAAAGCATTTGTTTTGTGACTTGAGGTCATGTTGATGGTCAATTACACACATATCCATTTATAGTATAAGGACCTTGTTTTTCTCATTGCATCCATATTCCACATGTATTAAAAAAAGCCACTTTAAATGGGCTATGTTTTGTCTTGAGGGATTGATCATGGTAGATTAGATTAAAAATATTAGTTTAGGACATCATTAAATCAATGTATCCCTCAACCATGGTCCAAGACCCATATTTAGTGTACAAAACCTCATAGCGGTGGCCATATCCTATTTTAAGGACAATGATATCCTATATATAGCGTGCACGTTTTGAAATTCATTTTAATTTTTCTTTGTAGGACTCTTTCTACTCACCCAGGTATTTTCTGACATGGTTTATTTGAATTTAGATTTAGTATGACAATCATGTTGATGGTCAATTACACATATATCCATTTATAGTATAAGGACCTTATTTTCCTCATTGCATCCATATTCCACATGTATTCCAAAAAGACACTTTAAATGAGATATGTTTTGTCTTGATGGATTGATCATGGTACATTAGATTAAAAATATTAGTTTAGGACATAATTAAATCAATGTATCCCTCAACCATGGTCCAAGACCCATATTTAGTGTACAAAACCTCATGTCGGTGGCCATATCCTATTTTAAGGACAATGATATCCTATATATAGCATGCTTTATGGTTTGTGGCCTTGTTCATGGAATTCAATACCTAGAATCTTCATCTAGGGGATAAGAAACTCATTTTCCTCCCACACCCATTATCAAGGACTTGAGATCCATCCCTATTATTGAAGGAATTATAGTAGAATCCATAGTCCAGTTAGAGGTTTTTATCTCCTTTAAAGGGCCCATCTAGTTATTTCAAGCTTTGTTCATGGCCCATGGGTCCTAGAAGCTTCAATTAGATCCTAGTTCCCATGTTTTATCTGACCACTCCTATAATCGTCGAGTCCGTAAAACCCATGTTGTATGCGGAAAATTCTCTTAAGGTCACCTATATTACCATTGGAGGTCAAATATTCCTCTCAAGTGGACTATGTGATGATTCAAGGTATTGATTATGGCCTAGATATTAATTTTGTATTATTTATAAAATAAGAAATTGTTTATGTAGAAATATATAATAATCATGTAGATCTTCAAGATTTTTCCAAAATTATAAAGAACTCGAAAAATAGCTATCATGGAAGAAAGTTATGGAAAAACTACTAAAAAAATAAATTATTAAAAATAATGTGTGTGGGTGTTTCTAAAGTGCATGTGCATGTTTTGAAATTCATTTTATTTTTTCTTGGTAGGACTGTTTCTAGTAACCCACGTATTTTGTGACATGGTTTATTTGGATTTAGGTTTAGTATGATGATCATGGTGGTTTGGAATAAAAAACTAACAAAACCTTCATTTTTCCAAATGCCTCTTAATATATTCATTTTTCACTTTATTTTTAAATAGGCTACATAAGTCCATCGTCGATGAAACTACACAAACATATAGATCTAACTATGAGGATTTGAAATATGTAATTTAAAAAAAAAGAAAATTGTTTACTATGTTTAATTTATTTTGTCTTGACATATATCAAAATATTAAATTAATACATGACTTTTGTTCCCATTATAATATTTTATCACGTCACTATTTAAAAAAAAATACACTACACTAGTACAAATAGAGATCTACAATCTAAAAAGGAAATTTTGTTTGATTACATTAAGAGCCTTAAACCCTACACCAATGCATGTTTTGAAATTCATTTTAATTTTTATTGGTAGGATTGTTTCTACTCACCCACATATTTTGTGACATGGTTTATTTGGATTTAGGTTTAGTATGATGATCATGATGTGCATGTTTTGAAATTCATTTTATTTTTTCTTGGTAGGACTGTTTCTACTCACCTATATATTTTTTGACATGGTTTATTTGGATTTAGGTTTAGTATGATGATCATGGTGGTTTGGAATACAAAACTAACAAAACCTTCATTTTTCCAAATGCCTCTTAATATATTCATTTTTCATTTTATTTTTAAATAGGCTACATAAGACCATCTTTGATGAAACTACACAAACATATGGATCTAACTATGAGGATTTGAAATATGTAATTTAAAAAAAAGAAAATTGTTTACTATGTTTAATTTATTTTGTCTTGACATATATCGAAATATTAAATTAATACATCTCTTTTGTTCCAATTATAATGTTTTATCATGTCATTATTCAGAATATAGCCCTAATGACTTTTAAGTTTTTAAAAATATAATAATAACCTTAAAAAACTAAAGACGATCTTGCGGAACGAACGTGAGGAGGAGGATCCGAGAGGGCTCTACAACTTTAGGGTTTCTTCATGCTCCCAACTCTCGCCTTCCCTAACCTTCTCTGACTCCCCTAGAATGCATTGATTGCCTCATCTCTACAGCACTAACCGACTTTGAAGTATGGGAACTGACGAGGGGGCGAAGGCCCCCTCCTATCGAAACATAGTTCCCAATGATCCAGAGAACTCGCGAGCATGCCAACCTTCTTTTGAACCTCCATTGCACTTATGAGATCAATATATGCAGGAAGAAATGGACATAAGAAAGGAATCGAACACGCATGTTGAATCCTCGCATCCAAAAGAAACTCGGGTTTGGATACCTGGCAAATGTATCCCTCAAGCCCCAATTGCGCCCATGTATGTCATCAAAACCACCAGGATAAGGGACCATACGTAGTTCATGCGAGACCATTACCTCATAGGAAAATTTCTAGGTCTCTGGCACTCAGAAAAGGACCTAGCTCGTTGGATAAAGTAATGGTGGAACCCTAAGGGAGACTATGAGCTTCAACTAATCTCCAAAGGTTTCTTTACAGTAATATTCTACAACCTGGAGGACAACGACCATATCTTTGAAGGGGGACCATACTTCTACAACTCGGATGGCCTCTACCTACACTTATGGATAGGTCGCTTCTGCCCAGAAAAGGAAAACTTCCCATATGCATCGGTATGTATTCGCCTCTACTCCCTGCCCCAAGAGTTTTGGTTAGTGGAAATTTTACTGGGCATAGGAAATACCCTTGGTAAATATGTCAAATATTTTGAAGCTACTAAGAAAAGAAAATACACCTCTTATGTTAGGATATGTGTCTACATGAACATCTCCAAAGCTCTTCCAGGCACAATTACTTTAGAATACCAAGATAAGGAATGGGCCTAAACCATATACTATGAACACATCCATTTCATATGTCGAAATTCCATGAACATGGACACCTTTTCATATATTTCCCTCTCAATTCCAACCCTAAGAGGGAAGCTGAAGAAAAACTAAAAGAAGGATTCACTTAGGTTCAAAACTAAAGAATACAAGTGCAAAAGAAGCCCACAACCAACAATGGAAGAAAGAACCCAAATAATAACTCATTTGAAGCCCTTAACCACCTCCCAGAGGGAGAAGATGTGGAAAACCCCCACAAGACCACGGGAAAAGAACCCAACAAGCACACGAAAGACCAGTTGGCACAAGAATATCAAACCCAAGAAAACTAAGTAAATCCACAAACTCACCCAGCTGTAGGGAAAGCACCAGAAAGGGAGGAAGATGTAGCCATGGAAATGGATGAGCAAGACCTAGCAGACATCGACCTAGACAGATTAGAGGAAACACTTAACAAGAAGGATCTCCAAACCTTACCAGAGGACCAACTCAGGAACGTTCACAGAGTATTTATGGAATCATTAGCAGTGGCTACATCTAGGTTGGGTATGAGCACAGACCCAAACCCATATCCAAGAAAACAACCAAAATACAACAAACAAAGGGGAAGAAAATTGGCTCATCAACTAATAAGGGAGGCAGGAAACTACATGATGAACTCGAGACAGATCCATAGGCTCTTGGAGAGATACTTTTCCCACCCACCAAATTGTTAACTATGAAGATCCTTACCTGGAATATCAGAGGCCTAAATGGAAGATCCAAACAAAGGATTCTTCGAAAATGCATCAAAATGGAAGACCATGATATCTCCCTGATTCAAGAGACAAAATGTGTAGGGAAAACTGTAGAAGATATCATCAAAAGATGTTGGCACAACTGTGAATCCTATCAAATGGACTTCAAAGGGGCTTCAAGAGGCCTGGCCATGCTATGGAATCCTGCTACAATCATCCTTGATCAAGGCCTCTCAATCCCATGCACCATCACAGTGAACTACAAAGCCATTGGTTTGGACAAGGAGGGAATGATCACAAATGCCTATGGACCACAGAACAACCGATACAAAGACCTCTTTCTTCAGATCCTATCTTACCTAGGTTCTTTAGCAGAAGGTAAGTGATGGATAATACGGGGCAAATTCAACATGATCCTCATGCCGGAAGAGAAACGAGGGGGGGGGAAATGGCCAGAGAAGGATAGCGCAAAATTCTAGGAACTCATAGAAAACCTTAGATTGGTAGATATTGGGAATGGTAACAACACCTACACCTAGACCAACAAAAGATCAGGTCACCAAAAAATAGCATGTAGGCTTGATCGCTTCCTCATCTCAGAAAACCTCCTTCTAGAAGGCCCCATAGTAGAGTCGAGCATCCTCCCAAAGGCAGGCTCAGACCACTGGTCGATTCAGCTTTGGTTTGACACTATTGCTACCCCGAAGCTTAAACCCTTCATATTTGATAAATTTTGGCTCTCCCATCTAGATTTCCTAGAGTTATCCCATCACTGGTGGAGCATTGCGGAAACTTAGAAAGGCACAAAAATGTATTGATTCTAGCAAAAAATCAAATATTTCAAACAACAAGTATGCAAATGGAACAAAGAGGTCTTTGGGAAAATTTTCTAGGAAAAGAAAATGATGGAACAAAAACTAGAGAACCTTTAGGGACAAATCATTCAGGTAGGATATACAATCACTCAACAATAGGAGGAGAATGAACTCAAAAGGAAACTATAAGAAATACACAAGAAGGAAGAGATCCTATGGAGACAAAAATCTCAGGTTCAACGGCTCAATGATGGAGAGAAAAACACCAAATTCTTCCATTGCTCCATGATCCACAGACGCCTCATCAATCGTATCATAAAGCTGGATGACCCACAAGGAAACACCCTATTAAATCATCAAGAAATAACACATGAAATGACATATTTCTACAAGGATATCCTCTCATAACCCAATGTGGACCGCACCTCAACAACAGAGCGGGCGACCCAAAATATCCCAACTATAATCACCCAAGAACAGAATGATCCTCTCATGACACTGATAGCGCAAGCTGTAGTGGATCGGCCCATTCAAGAGCTACCCACAGACAAAGCTCTAGGTTTAGATCGTTTAACAACAAACTTCTTCCACTTATGTTGGCCAATGTTAAGGAAGGAAGTGTGGCAACTGGTGGAGGAATTGTGTAGCTCAGGAAAAGTTCTTCCAGCACTAAACACCACTTTCCTAACTCTTATTCCCAAAGAAGAAAGGGTCACAAATCCAAAGAGCTTCAGACCCATAGCTCTTTGTAATGTGATTTAAAAAATCATCTCCAAGGTTATAGCTCTGAGACTTAAACCAATTCTCCCCTTCATCATCTCCAAGGAGCAATCAGGATATGTTGAAAGAAGGAAAATCATGGTATGATTCTAAAACTTGACTCTAGGAATGATTCTAAAACTTGACCTTTCAAAAGCTTTCGATAAATTAAGTTGGAAATACATGAAATCTCTCCTATCAGATTTTGGTTTGAACAAGGATTGGATCTCCTAGATAATGAACCTCATTTCCTCAACATTTTTCTCGATCCTCCTCAATGGTGTTCCCTCCCAACCCTTCTCCTCCTCAAGAGTAATAAGGTAAGGTGACCCTCTCTTCCCTTTCCTTTTTCTCATAATGGTTGAAGGTCTAGGTCGATATATCAAGGCCTCAATTCAAAATGGATCCCTCCACGGCCTCCCCCTTCATGGATTACAACCGACAACCTCCCATAGCCAATTTTTTGATGACACATTTCTAATGAACACCCCCACCATGCAAGAAGCAACCAAAATAATTTCCATCCTCTCTTACTTCAGTGAAGCCTCCGACACCACCTTCAATATGGCCAAATCACAACTCTTCTTTTTTCATACTCCAGTAGCAATCCAACAACACCTTTCTCAACTTATGAATACCCTTGTTTTCACTCTACCCTCTCGCTACCTAGGACTCCTTCTCTCTGACTTAGTAGCCAAAATCATTTCCTGGGACTCCCTCCTACTCTCCATCACCAACCGTCTTAGCAACTGGACCTTTCTCTCCCTCAACCTTCCAGCCAGATTGGTTCTCTTAAAGTCAGTCCTCCAAGCCATCCCAACTTACCTCTTCTCAGCCCTAGCTGCCCTCAAATGAGTCATAAAGAAAATAAGGAGTCTCCAAAGAATCTTTATATGGCATGTCCACAACCTGAATAAAATACGGGCCCTTGTCATCTAGGACAAGGTCTGGAAGCCCAAATATCAGGTGGTCTAGGAATTCGAGACTCTGGAAAATTAAACAACACTATGGGAGCAAGAATTTGGTGGAGATGGCTCAAACCACCAGTAGAGATCTGGGAAAAAATATGGAAATGTAAATATGCCCCAAACACGGATCA
This sequence comes from Picea sitchensis, assembly GCA_010110895.2. Lineage (NCBI taxonomy): Eukaryota > Viridiplantae > Streptophyta > Pinopsida > Pinales > Pinaceae > Picea > Picea sitchensis. Next base: position 119,289 of record SNQJ01S0046195.1, on the reverse strand, counting down.
AAATAAACTCATAAGAATGCAGGGGCAAATCCAAGGCTCCAACATCTGGAATGCATCCTGGAAAAACTGACCACCCATATAGGAACATGCCTTCTAGGAAATTCACAATGGCCAGAATTCCCTATTCTGGATGGACTCCTGGCAGAAATTGCCACCCCTACAACTGGATGAAAATCTACAATCCTATGAAAATCACATTCAAGATCTGGCCACTCTCAAAGTGGAATATGTGTGGAAAGATACCCCCAACATCTCTCCCTGGCGAAGCTAGAAATATACTCATCGGGAACTCCAAGTGGCAATGGATTGTGACCTGCAGCACTGGAAACAAGCTACAACCCAAAGGTGAATCCAAAAAAATGCAGACCAAGACATTCTCATATGGGGATACACCCCTCATGGAAGATTCACTCTCAAATAGGGATACACTCTTCAGGAGAAACTTCGTAACCTTCATAAAGAGAGAATCTGGACAACAATATGGAAATCAAAACTCTGGCCCAAAATCTCTACTTTCATCTGGCTTCTACTTCAGAACAAGATCTTAACCTCAGACAATATTAAAACATGAGGCTTCATCGGCCCCTCAATCTAACAACTCTGTCATTTCCATGCAGAAACCATGGAGCACCTCCTAAATAACTGTCCACTCAGCAAAAACATATGGAACTAATCCACTCAGTTCTTTAGGAAAAACAAAAAAATTTAAAAAAATATCGTAAGCACCATCAAGGATTGGGGCTCTGATCCCTTCAAAAGTCCTATCCTAAACAAAACCTGGCAACTCTTACCAGGCTTCATAGTTTGACAACTATGAAAAGAGAGAAACAGAAGAATCTTTCACTCTAAGCTCTCTCCTCCCTCCCTTCTTTGGAACACAATCCTCCTGCATCTCTAGGTGACTCTTCAACTGCATTCATGGACCAAGGACAACTTCCCAAATGAACCAGGTGAGATATTGCTCCTCAATGACTGGGGCTTCTCTTTTGTAGTTTCCACCCTTCCAAAGTAGCCTCCCATTTATTCAAAATCCCTTAGTCCCTCTAAGTGGCTCCCCCCCCGCTAGGCTTCCGAAAATTCAACTTTGATGGCTCTTCAAAAGGAAATACAGGACACTCGGGCTATGGTGCGGTTATAAGAAACAACATCGACCAAATTCAACACCTCATCACCGAAAATATCAGATACGATATTGTTGGGGCTGAGATATGATCACTTTCATGACGATTATTATACACTTTTGCCACATGTACATAAGTGTTTTTCATACTTTAAAGGAGCTTTTTGAAGAATTTCATGATAAAATGGTATGATCGCCATAAGGTACGTGTAATTCATGTTTAATGATTGAATAAAGTATAATTAATCATGTTTTATGGTTTCCAAGAGCTAATTCACCTTTCTTGGTGTTACAGGGCAAAAATGCGCTATGTTTCTAGTTCCGACACTTACTCAGACACTTGATCCAACACTCGTTCCAACACTCGATCCGCCACTCGTTCCAGCACTCCGTATTGCACAAAAACGCAAGGCGAGTTGGCGATTATGGTATTGGCGGCCAGTGATAGATAAATTGGGTACATGGGTTTTTTTTTATCATCGCCCCCTCCAGCTACTAATCTCCAGACAACTCATTTTCAATTGTCCAAAGAAGACGATTATTGGCTTACTCCGTTTTGACAGTTAGAGCATCATTTATTATAATTTGCCAAATTTAGAGGTGCTTCGACCCTTCTGTGGTCGACTTCTTGGTTTGTAAATGTTATAAATACCATTGAGGTGGTCAGATGATTGTTAAGTAGAAGAACCAAGTAGCATAAGCATTAGAATTTCCAGAAAAATGGTTTTTCTTTGTTTTTGAGTTTCACATTGCCAGAATTATGCCAGAACTACATTTTTGGATTTTTATGGTGAATTTGGCCTACTGAGTTCATGGTGTGCTTTTAGAGAGTGGCCACGAATTGTTGGGGGGGGCACCAATAGTCTGGTAACTGTCTTCATGTCTATTTTTCATTTTCTAATTTAAATTGCCTTTTTATCTTCCTGTACATGTATATTTTTATTTAATTAATTAGTTTGTTGTAGCTTATTGTTTTACTTCTTTTTGCAGGTTGGATGTTGATATAGATTAGCATGTGTTGATTTTATATCTTAGAAAAGGTCTTGCAAGACTCCATACTAACCCCAAGTCTTTATATTAACCTCATGTNATTAATTAGTTTGTTGTAGCTTATTGTTTTACTTCTTTTTGCAGGTTGGATGTTGATATAGATTAGCATGTGTTGATTTTATATCTTAGAAAAGGTCTTGCAAGACTCCATACTAACCCCAAGTCTTTATATTAACCTCATGTGAATGTATATGTTAAACTATGCTTCGAGTTATGGTTGTGTAATCAAGTTAAAATAGAGTTTTTATTAGATTAGAATAGAGTTTTTTTATTTGGGTTTTCTTTGACAGGGATTGATGGATAGATAGAATTAATTCGAGTTTTTTATTACAAGCTTGCTAATTTCAATTTCATATAGATCTCATTTAATTAGTTGTTGGTTAATGTAGTTGTTAGTTTGCTTTTAAATATCATAGTTTAATTTATGTTTTCAAGCACTTTCTTATTGTAGTTTGAACTTTGAATTATTAGAGTAGACATAGCATAGTTTTCTTTTACGCAATTTTCTTTGATAGATTAAAAATTAAATTAAATTTCTTAGTTAAATAATGATGATCTCGTTATGTTGTTGATGGTTTAATATGCAGGGTATTTAACATTATTTTTGTCATGGCTAAGTTTTCATTGGATTGTTTAATCCACAGCTTCCATTTTTCCATTGAGATTAGTGTTGAGTTTATACCATTGGAATTGTCCTTTGTATTCAAGTGTCATCGAGATATCATCTGTCACCACCGAAGGCATTCACACAATCACCAACATTAGATTTGAGTGTTTCATAGATTTAAGATAGTTTCTTGCTTTCGTAGATTAGAAGAGATCGTTTCTTGTTTTCATAAGTTTAGTTGGTAGTCTTTCTTGCTTTCAACAAAATAGATTTCCTTTCATGCATTGCATCAAGCATTTAAATTTCCTTTCACGCAAGAGAAATAGTTTTTTATTAGGCGTTTAGTTCACTTGCCTCTTAGGCTAGGTAGTTGTTCAATGAGAAGTCTTTGCTTACTTGTCCCTTTGCTTTAGTAGGATAGATAGTTGTCTTTGATTACTTGTCTTTTTCTTTAGTAGGTTAGTTAGGTGTCTTTTCTTACTTGTCTATTTTCTTTAGTAGGTTTGATAGGTGATTTTGCTTACTTGCTTATTTAATTGTTTTCATAGGGTAGTTGCTTATTGAATGTAGGTTGGCAAGTTAAAAGTAGTTTTCTTTCATCATTTTCTTAGTATGCTTAGTAGTTAACCTTTGCTTATTGTCATGAACTAGTTTGCTTTGAATAGGGTTTTTAATTTCTTTCTTAGGAACTATCGATTAGTCCTTAGCCCAAAAGTACTTAGGTTACCTAGTTTCAATTTGCTTAGTAGGGTTTTTTCGTTAGATAGGTTTGCTTGAGTAGATTATCCCTAGATAGATGCTTTCCTTAGTTAGTCTACACTCCTACCAACCATCTACCTTTGGCATATATTTTTCTACGACTCTAAGTTTACTTACCCCAGGTTGACAATTTAATTGAGGGTAGTTTAGTGTCTTTTTTAGTACATATAAAACACCTAACATTTTGGTGCCATTGTTGGGGAGTTGTCTTAAGGTAAGAAGTAGTTAGGAAATAGATCATTCCTAGAACTTAGCATTAGATTGGTGGCAGGGGAACTTTAAGATGAGAGGTAAGAACCTACACATCTGCTATAGTAGGTTCTCCCAAACCCAATGGTAGTTTTTACTTTTGTTTTTGTTTACTTTCATGAATAGGCCTAGAGACCCAAATGATAGATACGTTAAATATAAATCAGACCTTACAACCAAGGTTCCTTCCAACCTTTTTGGTGAAAGGAACATTCCACTCATAAGCTCTGCAGACCAATACCAAAAACTAGGAGCTAGGTCAACCCAAAGAGCTAAAGCAGTCTCTAAAAGAGACTAAAACAGGGAGCACTATAGAACAAAAAATTGAAGCACCAGTAGTATTGGGACAGGAAGCAAGACCACTTGAGCCTTCCACAGAACCAAACAATACAACCTTTTCTTTTACACCACCATTAGGATATCCTAACTTTTTGGACATCATATTTGTGTGAACCAAGTTTTATCAAATGGCAAGATGAACTCAGAAGCAACCATTAGCTTGAGGGAACTTTCTCTAATCCTAGCAGCAACCCAAATTTTGTCTTTTCAAGAAGAACATATTTTGGTAGCAGCCAAGAACTTGTCTACCTCTCCAGAAATATTAGAAGAGTCAAGGTCCTATGAGCTACAAAATGATTTTCCTTGCCAAAATGCGAAGGAAGCTGAAAAATTATGGACTACATCCAATGGAGAGAAATCATTAAGACCTAAGATTGAGGAGTTCTCAACATCCATCTCAGCAGATCCTTTATGTACTTTAGAAATCAATCATCGAGAAGAAGAGGATCTGCAGAGCATGATGAAGGAAAGCATAGAAATTATTGTTGATGAACATCAATATTACATTGAAATTTGGTTTCAAGAGGTCATCAGGCCATAATACTATTCTCTTCTTCAACACCTTTTGATGCCAAAACAAGTAAGTTGGTTGGTTCTTCATATCCAGGTAATCATTGTGGAAACTCTTGCATACCTGGATATGAGTATGTTTCTTATCTTGCTCCGCACATGGTTACATTGGAAGAGTTCTTACACTTGAATAAAGATTTTTCCTTTCTTTTTAGGTAGGGTAGGATAGTAAATAAAAGATGCATATTGTTAGTTTATCTTAGAGTCTAATGCAGCGTCATTTTTTTTTTTTTTCAAGAACTATGAGATATATGTTCTTATGACTTCATCTCATTGATCTCATTAGTTTATTATATTTTAGAGTGTGGTTTTTGTAAACAGTTTTAGAGATATTTGTAGGTATTTATTTCACCAAGAGTAGACAGTTTCAAGGAGATATAAAAGAGGAATTTTTCTTCAAAACATTGCTATACTTAAACCTTGATGTCTGCTAAGCATCAAATGAATAATGACTTGCTGTAATTAGCCATGTTTTTGCAAAGAATTTCATCTTATTTTTCTCAAGGCATCTTAAATAGTAGTTTCTCTTGAACCTTCACCGCTATATAAGGAAGTGACACTGTAACCATCAAGCTTAGAGGTCTCTTGTACAACTTTTCCAAAGAAACCTGATGTAACGCTACTTTTTCTGTTACCAAGGCTTAATCGCTCTGATACCAAATTGTAATGCTCTTCACCACCCTTCCAGGGCCAGGCAGGCGCTACCTTGCGGAAAACAGCTCAGACATGCCTTATAAAAACAACATGCGTTTAATAAAAGAAACAAATTTACGCTCAAAGTAAGCATAAGAATTATCACTAACATAAATAATCCATGACAATAACATTAATCCAAATGCACAACAAAATACATGATAATTATAATACAGAGAGATACAAAAACATAATTAAAGCATTGTCTGGTACTTATATTTGAAATAGTGGTAGTTCCACCAACCAAGTGCAGGCCTTCTACAAACCTCCCAACCTTAGACCACACTGCTCGTCAACTCAGCAGTGGGTCACCCCTGAGCTAGGACTAAGCTCCACCCCCAAGGTAGGGAATCCTAGGCTAGGCTGAGGTTACAGGGAAAACACACAGTCACAAGGAAGGAATTCTCTCCCAGGAACCACTCATACTCACTGCCCACCGACTCTTCTTCCCCACATGCCTATTCCACCCCAAGAGAATACACCTTCCCTGTCACCTAGACAGTCCTTCAGATGTTAACCTCCCTTGCCTTGGGTTACAACAATAGACTGGACCGGAAGTCTCTAAGCTCTATGGCAGCTACAGGGTTCCTTCCAGGAGTTCTCTCCTTCCTCTGTGCACTCTCTCACCTAGAGAGAGTTTCTCACAGGCCAAGCCACCTATTCTTCCGACCTCAATCACCTCTCTCACCAGGAGAGAGTGTTGCACAACTGGCCAATAAGCCACATGCAATCCAACACTGCATGGCCACAACAGCCAATAGGGAAAACAGACATGGGATTTCCAACAGGATCAACAATGACAAAATAGTCTCACGGTTATGGCTTGGGGACATAGATTCCACACATAGGCTCGATCTCTTCAGGAAGAGGGTGTCTTGGCCTTCCAAAATCAACACAAACTATCCCCAAAATCAACACAGACTTTCCCCCCCATGGTTTTAGAATTTCATGAGGTCTCATGCAAAGGTCGGATCAGTTCACACTCAGACGGTCAGGTGGAATGCAGGAGGAACCCATGCAGCAGTCGACGGGAATGGAAGTTGAACCCCCAACACGGCTGATCTCAACCCTTTTATTTGCATGCGCCTGGGTTGACACTTGTCACCCATGCAACTGCATGCATTCAGGCTCACACCGGCTCACATATATGTGAGCATTCTCACATATGCTCAGCATGCTCACATATATGTGAGCATGCTCACATATGATCACATATATGTGAGCCTGGTTCCTTCCATTTGGAAGTTGCTTGTCTTTCCAAAAAGAACTTAGGATAAAATATAATAATCACATGTCTTTTTGGAATAATATAAAAATATGATTCCCAAGGCTTAAGCCCTTAGGCTTATCCCCTATTCCAACCTTCCAACCACTAATTCCTTGCCCACTCTGTGGAAGCTCAGTCCCCCATCACTCATTCATCATGGTCGGTCTGCACATGGCGGTGTTTATAGTTTATTAATGTTCTGCATACATATAGGTACAAAATCAGGCCCTTGGCCTCCAACCCTTAGCCTCTCTAGACTAACAATCACATAAGCCCATTGGCTTATACAAACTTGGCTCACTAGCCTATAACACATATTTACAATTCATTTCATACATCAGACTTACAAAGGGATCGATCTTGGGGACACTACAATCCCCCTCCCTTATTTATGCACTGTCCTTAGTGCAACCTTACACTGTCTCTGCAAGCTTTTCAAAATTTTCAAAACGATGCGGGTATTCTACCCGCATAGCATATACATGCTCCCATGTCACGTCCAACCGTACCAGGTCCATTGGACCTTTACAAGATCTATAGCTCGATTCCGAAGTTGTTTTCTTTTCCTATCCAATATGCGCACAGGATGCACTTGCAGGACACCTTCTGGTTCCAC
>SNQJ01S0046195.1:82101-101460 GCA_010110895.2 Picea sitchensis | reverse complement strand
AAAAAAATCTATGAATATACATATAGAAAACAATAAAAAGAACAATATTACGACTCTATTGAATGGGCCTTTCCTCCATTGAATAGAAAATAAGAAACAATATTTGGAGGATTTGTTGCAGGAACACTGAGGAATTTTATATGGTGCTAAAGGAATTCCATCTAAGAGGGAAGTGGAACACTATATATAGTTGTTTATTGACTCCCCATTACCAAATATTGGGATGTATATATAATTTTTTTTGGAAGAAAATAAATTGAGGAAGTAGTTGTAGCAACTAGTAGAGTAGGGAGTGATCCAACCAAGAAATTCACCTTGTGAGTCACCTATCATCATCACACCAAAGAAGGATGGGACTTGGTGGATTTGTATCCACTACAAGTATTTGAAAAATATTACAGTCAAGAATCTATAGCCTCTTCTGAGGATCAATGATTTGTTAGACTAGTTGCATCATGCCATGTACTTCACAAAGTTGGATCTCAAAATAGAGATACCACTACATATGTGTCAAATAAAAAGACACCTAGAAGACCATATTCCATACAAGGTTGATCAGGCCATTTGTTTTATGTAATGCATCAACTTAATTCATGAGACTAATGAATGATGTATTTCATCCATATTTAGGTTCATTTGTTATAGTGTATTTGGATAATATGTTGTCTTATTTCTCTACCTAGGAGGATCACATGTCACATAGCATGCAAGTGTTAGAGACTCTGAAAAGGTACCTGATGTTGGCTAGCCTCAAGAAATGTGAATTTTCCTAGTAGTTATTAGTGTGTTTGGGGTATGTGATCGATAGACTATTATGGAGAAAATATAACCAATGGACAATAGGATCTCCTTCAGATATTCCTAATGATTATAAAGAGATATTGGGATATATCTCTATGTATTTACTTAGAAAGATGAAATGAGATTCATAATTACATAAGGAAATGGAAGAATGGAATACCTTATTCTGAAGGTTTTCCTTCATATGTCATAGCTACTACAGTCCTAAAGTTCCAACTCCAAATCCTACAACCTACTTCTTTCACAAAAGATACAAAACCATACCATTATATTTATCTTTCTAGTGTTATAATCCTATATGTAGCTTGTATATAACCTGATCTATGGTGAAATAAATTAGATCTGAATATTTATGAATGAAACACAAACATTTAGAGGGGAAAACCAATTATCTATTAATTCAAATAAAAGAAGTACATAATTGAAATTATCTCTTAGTGTAGATGCACTCCTTCATGCCCCTTGATCCTTACAACTCCTTGGCTCTTCAACCAAGCTAGGAAACCTAACTACAATTGATTTAGATGGAGAATCACCTATAAATTTTGGCAACACATATTTGTAAATGAGTCTTCCTCCTCATGCTCAAGATTTTCCTTCTTTATATAGATTCTTGGAAGAGGCTTGGGATATATTATATATATTCTAGATACCATTGGAGACTCGAATTTTATGAGATCCAAGTATCATGCAACAAAGAATCGAGTCATACCTCACTCATCTCTTAAAAATTCCGCAAATCTAGAAGGTTGTTAAGGATGTCTCTTTTTGTGAATAGGTGTCAAGTGATATGTCACTAGTCATCTCATATGTGACTAGAGAAACCCCTAAAAGTGATCTAAACCTTGAGATAAGTGTTGTGTCTTGCTTACATCTTCTTCTATGTCCCTTTTTCAAATGTAGGGTGAAAATTAAGGCTATAACAGATTACCCCTAAGGTGTAACGTCAAGAAAGGAATGGATGGCTAGAACACATTAAAATAAAATAGTATCCATGTGAGGCGACGTGAGGAGAGAGAAAAGGGATCCAAAGTTCAAAGAGTACCTGCAATCAGACAACAAGGATAAAGACATGTATATACCATCCCCTAGGTAGACATACTCATACTATGAAGAGTATCAAATCATCACTTCCAAAACAATACACCATGGATCCATGACATGAAATACAAGACCATGGCCATGAAATAATACACGATGGATCCATGGAATCAATAAGATCCTAACCATGAGAAACTAAAATGTGGATCTATGTCATAACATGTACATAAGGAAGAAAAATGGCACTAAGGAGAGTTCCCATGAAGTCTTCGGAATTTTCATATACAAGTGATATAATCCATCGCAACTTTGGAGGGGTGTTGTGAATGAATGATGTGGCCCAAAAACCAAGGTCTTCATCCCAAACCCTGATGGTATGATTATACAACTTGTGAATATATGACCTCATGTAGAGAATCGTAGAAACCGTCTAGTTACCTATCATTGGGGTATATTGTTAACATATGTGAGGGGACCCATCGATGTGGAAGATGGAACTCAACACAAATAGTAAAATATAGTAAGAACGAATAGAGGATATGATGTTGAACATGTGTAGAATCAATCGATTAGTAGTCAATACTGAAAACCCACTATTGATCACAAGAATACTTTCCATCGAGGATGGCAAGCTCCAAGGTACTAGCTAGTTTCTAGATCCCTCTACTAGATAATGTGTTGAATTTTATAGGAAGAGATTCATCGAAGGAGGGCCTTGATTCATCCCCCATAAATCAACATAAAACATACACTGATAGATGATGTGAAGAGATAGAATCACCAATTACAACTGACATGAGGATGGTCGACTCAGAAAGTCAACAAAATATAAGATGGTCGACTTAGACTTGAACTTCCCTTGAACATATAGAATGAGACAAAGGTCACTTAGTAGCATGACCGAAGAGCTATAATAATATAGTGCAACCATGTAGGAGGCATTAAAGCACTCTCCATGATGACTAGAAGAGTAACCATCTAGAGGAGCATTTGACTCATATTACTTAGATGACTCCTAGGAAATCTAAAATCCAAATATAAGATGATGACTCAAAGATGTGCCATGTTCAAGGGTGAGTCAATTGATGCTTCCATTTCAGAAATATATCAATGGTGAAAAACCCCCACTTTTTTTTTTGAGTGTCTCCTTCATGGTTTAACAAGCAGTAAAGAGAGATAAAAGTGTGATTCATGGTGTATTTATTGTTTATTTTTAACAATAATGAAAAAGAGTTAAAAGTATACTCAGGATGTGTCTTTTTTCATGTCTTTTAACAAGTCCAAAATATATATAAGTGTACTCAATAGGTGTCCTTTTTCGTGTCTTTTTACAAGTGAAAAAAGGTAACATTTTACTCGAAAATGTATTTTTTAAATCATTTAATGAGTTTGAAAAATATGTAAAAGTGTACTCCTATAGAGAGAATGAGTGGCTTAACAAAATGCTCCTATGTTCTAAGCACATGGAACCGACCTAAGAAAAATGAATGCAAACATAACTAGAAAGTGAGATCCACTCTTAGCAGATGTTCTCTCCATGGGTAGGTGGATGCAAAATGGGGGACAAATAATGCAAGAGGTAAATGGTCAAGGGATACTACAATATAAGTCAGAAGTATGTTAGGAAACAACAACACAATGTTGGGATAAATGATGCAAGAAACAACTACATAGGAGTCCGTAAAGAAACATAAAAATTCGAGAACCCCCTTGGGAAATGGCCCGAATATAGATGAATAAAGGAGAATGAGTCTCAACTTCAAATCATGGTGGGTATACAAGTGGGTTCCTGGGCATACAAGAAATCACAACATTGGCACCGAATCACATTCTATGTGCTAACTAGGCCGTCCATGGAGGGTAGGTACTACCAAAGAAGTTATGATGTGAAAAAATGGAGTTCCTAATGTTGCAAGCTGCAAAGATCAAACCTAAGGCATTGTGATGAAAAAATGAATCGTTAATAATGAAAATCATCAATGTATGGAAATCATATCCTATATGCTAGTTTGGGGAAAGGTACCTCAATTTCAATAGAAGTCTCCATTTCCATAAAAAAAGTCCCCATAATCCTTTCAACAAAAGTAAACTAGATTCTAGGGGTCAAAATGCATAGTGAATTTTGAAAAGGAAATATTTTTGTATTTTTTGGATAAGATATATGAAAAACAACCAGTCACACCACACACCTATGTAGAAGTAACTATCCTTATTGATTCTTTACTCAAAGTAGAGCCCATTGCTAGGCTCGGGCCAAGGATATTGATCATCCTCAATGAAATCATGAGCCATTGTCGAGATCATATGGCTCACCATGTCAAGACCAGGCCACATAACAATGAATATTTGCAGCCAAGAATACTCATCATGAGTGGTTTTTTGAGCTATGAAAACTCCTTGATGAGATCCATCAATAAATGAAGGAAGTATGAAACATGAATCTTCAGTGTAATGGGAAAAAAATAATTCACTATAAAGTCCTAAAAAAGATAACCAAGGTGGAAAACAATCAAGAGTGGGAGATCTACTGGATTTCCTAGTCAACTCCCCTAGTCTTCAATTAAGACTCATTAAGATAACTCTCATTTTTTATGAAGCAAGACAAGATGGTCGATTCAGAATCATTTTTTTTGACGAAAGCTAAGAATCAAGGAAGTCATGTGAACTCATAGATCACTAAAACACAATTGTAGGTGGAGTAGGATGATAACAATCCATATGAAGATTTAGTTGCTGACCAATATCAATGGATGTTGATGGGATTAGAATGGAGGCAATATAAACCGTTGTGATCGACATAGAGGATCCATGAGAGTCAACAGCTTTAGGATGATGAACCACCGAAGGATCAGAATACTTGAGGTATCCATTAGTAAACAAAGAAATCATGTTGATTGGAGTAACAATAATGGCAGGTGACGGTAGGGGAAAATGAAACATTCCCATAAGTGAGGATTCTTTGAAAATACCTAGACCAACACTCATGTAAGAGTTATGAGCATCACCGAAAAAGGTTACATTAGAGCTTGCATTGGATCCAAGTTCTGGGGTACAAAACACAAGTTGATCGATTGTCACTATGTTCACTTGATGAGGTAAGCCTAGGACCCTACATACTGATGAGACAATTATATTAATCTGATAGAACCAAGTGCACCCGAGTAACCCCCGGATGGGATGTTAGTGCGGTCTACGCGGTAGTCGATGGAGGCGGGTGACGAGATACAGGACGTGGGGGCATGTGAAAGGCTTGTGCCTCCCCCCGGCGTTTAATTGCTCCGTAAATTCATTACGAATGGGCTTTAATGCGGCCATTAATGCAGTTGTTCCTCCATTTTGGTTTCATAGCATGCAGTTGATTACAATGTGGTTTGTTTAGTGCAGTTGGTCGCTAGCAGAGCGAGCTCCGCAGTGGCATTGGCATAAGCTCGGCTCTGTATCATCCGCCTTTATCTGCTCCCATAGTGTGCATCGTATCACCTCTGTATACAGATTCTGTTGGACCATGATGCGCTTACGGGGGAGGCCAAGGCGAGGCTCGGCCTGGAAGCCTCGGCGTCTCTCCATCTCACACTCTGACTCATCCTCTTTGATCTCCTCCTCTCGCAGTTAGTCTGGCCACCTCTCAATTACCTCTCGTCGCATGGTGCATGAGTAGTCCATTTCGAGGGCGCTGGTACCCCGAACTGTTAGTCCCCCCCCTCGCCGACCTTGTGACCCTCCGGTGCCTCCCTCCAACCCTGAGCCCGACCCCCCTCAAACCTCTCGAGGGGCTGGGCCTCTCCCCCGGGACTCCTTCACTTCTGCGCAGCTATGGGATAGTCTAGCGGCACTTTATGATCTGGTCTTTGGTATTCGTCAGGGTGTGGATGACCTCAACTTCCATCTCCAGGAAACGGATGTCAAGGTCGACCTCCTCCTTAGGACCCTCACCTCCCTGCAGGACTCCCTGGACCCCAGACAGAATGAGGACTCCCCAATGCAGGAACCGAACGCGCCAGAGGAAGAAGTTGCAGCTGCGAAGAAGGATAAAGACACATGCGCAACCTCAGGAAGCAAAGTTGATAACACAGCGGCCGACGGGGAAGACGACAAGAATTGGGCCGACCAGATCACTTACATAGAGGAGGAGCCCTGGATAGAATACCTCCAGGCCAAGTGGCCCAATTATTCCCCGTATGTCTAGCTTGTCAGTTAAGTCGGAGGGTGTCAGGTGTTTTTCTGTCAATTTCTTCCCAGTTTTTGTGGAGTATTTAAGAATAACTCTTATGTTTACAATAGACATTAGAAGTACTGAACAGTTTGATGACTCTGGGATCATGGACTGGTTTCCCCTCTATTGGGGCAGTCCTTTTCTCTTCAGTCTGAACATCCTATATTTTGTTCTGTTACTTTGCCACTGAGAGGCACTTAATATATTTTACTTACTTACAAAAAAAAAAAAAAAGTGCACCCGAGTAACAAATTATATTCAATAGATGTCTTAACTACCTCAACGACTACCAGGATAGTTTTACCACCTAACTTCATTGAAAATGCGATGATATTCCCATGGATATGGAACATATGACCATTGGATGACATTGGAAACTGGTGGGTAGGATGGATCTCCCCACAAATAATGGGGGGAAACTGACTCTTCTTCATCTAATTTTTTCCCTCCCCTTGATTTTTTTGGGTGGGAATGGTCGTTGACTCAACATTGGGATTTTTCCTTTTGTTCCTCTTCTTTCTTCCTCCAAGTTGCTAAGGATTCTCCGACTACATCAATTACATCAAATTCACCTCGGAGGTTTGATTTGGGACCATATTTGTTTGAGCATTAGGACCATTAGCTGATAGGTGTGATGAAATAGACATGTGACTGATCTTATCAGCTAACTATTTCATATAGGCATGGGATAAAAAACCCACCATACCATCGGTATGGGGTCCTAGGTTTGGATTTCTGGGATCTATCGAAAAACTAGGAGCATGTAGGAAAATATCAGAGAGAGTTCCCAATTGAGAATAAATCAAATCTAAGTGCTCAACACACATGATTTATTTCTCTTTGGTAGATACCCTAGGCATAGCTACATCCTTGGAAATGGGTGGTAAAAGGGACTTTGTAAACCACTCCATCAATAGATTATCAAGAATTTGAGTTTTAATCATCCTCAGTCTTTTCCTCCACTCATAGATGTGATAAAAAATGTGGGTGGAGGTATCCTATCATAGATACAACAATATATATGTTCCAATCTCATATCGAACAGGAAATCGATAATGTGTTAGAAATTCCATTAACAAGTCATTAAAACTATTCAAATAAGAACCTTTTAATTTAATATACCATTTGGAATCATTTTTGGTCAGGGATGTCTGGAAAAGAAAAAACCTTACGCTATCATCCATTAAGGAATTGTATGAGAACCAAAAATGATATGTCATTATGTGCATGGAGGGTTCCTCTCCTGATATTTTGTTGAATTTGGGAATGTCTAATGGTATCTCCACAATCATGACCGACTATGAAGGTTTATGGGAAATAGGTTAATTTCTTAGACACAACAAATCAGGAAAGTATATTGTTACAATGAAAGGGAAAAACACATGAGAAAATGAATATCGGGAGGAATATGACGTTCCTGTAGTCCCAGATGAACCTTGATGTTCCCCTACATGTGTGTTGTTAGAGGGATCTAGTGTTCCGGAAGAGTAACTTCCCCTATGTATGGTAGCACTCCTAGGATTCTACCATGAGTAAACATTCCCCCGAGGGGATTTGTCCCAGGAGTAGGTGTACACCCAAAAGGAAATGTGTTCCCAAGACTAGTCCCAAGGAAGAACTACCCAGGACCAAAGGTATGGATAAAGGCATAGCCTCCTCATTGTGCAAAGTTTCCCCCAAGTGATGTGGCCCCTGTTGGAATTATGACAACAAGTTACAGTAAAAACCAAGTTTACCTTAGTAAATTTATAAATGTAATGGAGTTGGTTCGTACAACGAAAACAATTATTGAATCAATGGTAGTTATTGAACTGATGTAATGATATATTCTATTGTATATATTTTTGGGGAATAGGGTGGAACATGATATTAAATAGAGAACACAATACTATAGATAATTAAATGGGAACAAATTTCAAATAAAAAGTGTGTTGTATAAAGACATCATTACAACACTTAAGCAAAGTGGACTATGATCAGAACATCACAATGAATGTTGCACATCTTGATCCACATGATATATTGCACAATATTTGATGATGATAATGACCTAAGGGGTCTTCTTTTATAGTATCAATATATAACCATCTTCCATACAATTTGTAATATCTTTCCCACATGTAACCATTGAATGTTAGATTTGACATCAAAAAATTCGCTCTATCGAGTTAGCTCATTAAGGGTTCTTGACTCAACCACTTATGCATCCAACTCGTAGTCTATTTTTGGGTTGGTTGATCCACCACCCAACTATCTTCTACTATTGGTCGAGTATCCGAACGAAAGGCAATTCGACTACTTGATCAACTAATGTAGTATGTTGGTATATTTCCCGATCAATTGTATCCATATGTAGGTCAACCTCTCAACTGATTGAACCCAATATATGTGTGATGAACCATCAATGCTTGATGTTCCAACACCCCCAAAAAAACACATAGCTCTCGAGATTAAAGAGGTGAAATTATGTCATAAACCCCGCCCCCCGCCATAATTTCAGCTTCCTTAAGCCCAAGCATTGTCCAGAGCTTGATAAATATGACTTCAGCTAAAGGTTTGGTGAAGATATTAGAAACGTAGTTGTATTTTCTACAATATTCAAAGGAGACAACATTCTCATGAACCCACTATATCAAATAATGAGCATGGAGCTCAACATGATTCATATTACCATGAGAAAAAATATTGCCAGCTACCTGTATAGCACTCTGGTTATGACAGTAGATTGTATTCAAGTTCTAAACAAGAAGTCCAAGCTCTCCCTAGAGTTGGAAAATCCAAACTTCTTTAGTATCTGCTGGAACAGTGCCACGATATTTGACTTTTGTAGTCAACAAAGAGACTACATTGTGTTTCTTGCATGACCACTCCAAAGGTCTAGTGCTATAGAGAAACACATATCCAAAAGTGGAATTTTGATCATCACCATCACCAACCCAGTCAGAGTCGGTGGAGTTAACTAGAGAATATGAACTTCGACAATACTTGATACCAAAATGAGTGGTACGCTTTAGATATCGAACAATTTATTTTATTTCTTTCCAATGACTTTCTTTAGGGTCCTTCATAAACTAAGAAACCACACTATCAACAAAGGAAATGTCATGCTGACCATGATTAAGATAAATAATACTTTCGACCAATTGTTGATAGAGTGTAGCATCAACTGTAGGTGTTTGACAGGTTTGGATAATCTTTACTCTAGACTGAAAAGGAGTAACACAAGGCTTGCAATCAACCATCTTAAAACGTGTCAAGAGGTCCACTACATATTTATAGTGAGAAATGAAAAATCCATCACAAAGTGGTAATACTTGAAGACCCAAAAATTAATGGAGAGTACCAAGATCTATCATATCAAAGGAGTTAGCAAGTTGTTTCTTCAATCTTAGTGCGAGATCGTTATTATTGTCAATAATGAGTAAGTCATATACATATACAAAAAAAATCCAGGCGTCTTCATTGGTGTGGAGAACATACAAGGTGTGATTAGATTCACACCATTTGAAACCAAGTCGAAGAAAGAAATTGTTGATCTTAGCATACAAAGCTCAAGGATCCTACATCAAATTATAAAGTGACTTCTTGACTCAACAAATCAAATTTGAATCTATCACAAAACCAGGTGGTTTTTCCATGAAAAGGTATTCACATAGGTCTCCATGAAGACAATCACTCTTGACATCCGTCTAATGGATTTTCCATCAAAAATGAGCAGTAAGGGAAGAATCAAGTGAACACAGTTCATCTTTGCGACAAGGGAAAATGTTTCGATATATTTGATTCCTTCTTATTGAGAAATTCCCTTCGCAACTATGTGTGATTCATGTCACTCAACAACACCTTCAAAGTTCAAATTGGTCTTGTATACCCACAGACACTTCACAATGTTCTTTCCTTGCAGCTGGGGAACCAAGTCCCAAGTATGATTCTTCGACAAAGAATATTTTTTTCTTTTCATGACATGATTCCATTTAGGACTTCCTTCAACATCAAAGTAGGAACAAATATTAGAAGTTTCCAGAACACAAGTCACCAAGGAAACACTTGCATGTTTCTTTTGACTTTGAGTTTTTCATATAGAGGAAACATCTCGAGCATCAGATCCAACATCTTTAATTGTCTTGGTATCCCATCTCGGTATACAAGAAACAAGTGAACTATTGTTCAGTTCACCAGGTTGACCAAAATTGATAGTATCTTTAGTTGATAGACCAGTCAAAATAGAGGATGATGGATTGGTCAACTTGGAGGTTGATAGTCTAGTTCAAACAGGGAGAAAGTTTGACTTTCTAGTCAGAGAACTAAGGCATGGAACATGAGATACAGTTTCAAATACAACATCAAGGGAATCATCCTACAACAATTCAGAACAAGCATTTAGCAATTTTATTCCAAAACACTTCTTAACAAACTGAACATTTCGCCTGATAATGATTTTTAATTTTACAAGAAGAAACAATTGATAGGATTTTGAATCTTTAGAGTAGCCCATCATGATGCAAGCATGGATCTTTTCATCCAACTTATTTCTACAACCATTAAGAATGTAATCCCATGGAGCACATTTAAACACCTAGAGGTGGCCAATTAAAGGATGCTTCCCATAACATCGTTGAAATGGATTCCTGGAAGGTGTTATCACTAGGAGTCACCTTCATATTGCATGGAAGGCAAGCCCAGTACCCATCAAGTTATAAGTGAATGTAAGGGTGTTTAAAGGGTCAAATGGAAAAGGACTCAAGTGATAATGTTCTAACTCAGATAACAGGGCTAGAATACACTAACAATTAAGGTCTTGGCTAATTTGAATCAGTAGTTTGGGAATAAGTATGAATAGAGGGCATACTTGACTAAGATAAGTGTAGGAGCTGCTGTAAACAGCAGGTCAACAAGAGGCTAAGGAGGAAATCTTCTTAACACAATATCTTCTTGAACTAAGAAACTAAGGAAGCTAAATAAACATCATGATAACATAATGATCAAACATCCATCATAACATCACCACAATCATTCATGTGAATCATTCAAACCATGAACATTTAGCATAAGAAGAAAATAGATTGAAAGAGAAGTTGATTTCTATTAGTCAAAAAGTCTTAAGTCTAGTACATCACTAGATCACAGTTACTTCATCAAAATATTACAATATAAGGTAGCCTTGCTCAACCATCCGAACCTACCAAAGAAAATGATCTATCTATTTATAATAAGAGGGAGGCAACAACTGGAGGTACCAGTTGGCTCCCTTCCCTTGAAAAACTATAAACATTTATTTTCTCTAACAACTTATCTGACCATTTATGCTATAAAACAAGAAAATGTTGGTGACTAATCCAACTGAAATTCAAACTAAAATGATTCTGTTTTTCTGCACAGCTCCTTGTTTTCCATGTGTCCTTAAAGGCATATGGTTGTCTTCATAATTCCAGTTTTTGCTTCTCCATCGTTCTTCATCATCAATTTATCCAAAAGTTGTTAGCTTGGTCCTCCTATATCCCTGGTCTTTATTGGCAGCTTCCTTGGGTAGCAAAACTGGGTAGCGCACTACAAGGAGAAAAGGTAGCGTCTGTAGGTAGTGTCATTGTGTTGCATATGTGTACATACTCTACTCTTTGTGCAATATTAGGTAGAGCCTGTAGGTAGCGCCTCTGTGCCAACCTTTCCCTCTGTGAAATATTCGGTAGCACCTGTAGGTAGCGCCTCTGTGTTGTGCATGTGTGCCAATTATTTTCCCTCTGTGAAATATTAGGTAGCTATATTGGGTAGTACCTCTTACACTGCGTCTATGTCTAGGTTTGGGTAGCATTACAAAAATGTAGCGCCTTCAATCTTTGAACATGTGCAGAGTAATTTATGGTTTTTCATGATGACAAAACCATTTTAATCAAGAGCCTTGACTGCACAATAGGTAGTGCCTTCTACCAATGAGGAAGCTAGCACTTAGGAAAAACCCAGAACCTAAATAGTTAAGAACTTAGAAGCCTCTATAGATGTAAGATATAATATTTTCATATTGGTTAACCCTCCCAAAAAGATGCATCCTAAAAAATGGGACTTACCCTTACCATCTATTTTGTCATTTTGACACTTAACCTCATACTCTTTCTGGTAGAAAGAGGATCTTCAATTGACACATCAGACTTCTTCTTCTTAGCATTGCCAGGATTCTTTGGTGTAGTTGTGCTCTCCTTAGTTGTTGGTTGTTCATATTCAGTGGTAGCTTCAACCAACACCTGCAGATTTCTTTGGGCTACGTCATCTTGAAAATGCTTCAGCTCTGCCTTTAGCTTCCTGTTTTGATATTGGAAGCCTTTGTTCTGCCTATAGAGATTCCTTAGCTGTCTATGAAGGGTCTGGGCCCTCCTTGATGAAAATATTTCCAAGTCAAGGGTGTGACTGTAAACATCCATGAGCTCTTTCATCTGAGCCAAGTTGACCTTATCTTCTTCTTTAAGATGAGCTATTTATTTTCTTGCATCTCTAAGATGCTTGATAAGTCTTTTGTAGGTCTGACTGTAAGGAGGAAAAGTGGCATGTACAATCTCCCTAGGATTTTTCTCAGACTCCTCTTCCTCCTGCATGGGAAGTGGCTTTTCTACCTCACCAGGTTCCTTGATAACGTTACTTTTATTCTTCTTTATCAGCATAGGGGTTTCATCTTTTCTATCAATAGGTTTCTCAATGCCTTTCTTAGAGGTTTCATCTTTACTCTCCAATGGTATTTGAGTACCTTTATCGTTACCCTTCTGTACATGGGTTTCTCTTTTCCCTTCAGTAGGTCGAGAAATACCTTTACCCTTCTTCCTCTGGATAAGGGTTTCTGATTTTTCCTCCACAAGATTTTCAATGCTCTTACCCTTCTTATTTAGGGGGCTCAGGTAATGAATTCTCTTTGAAAACATCCTTAGGAATTGATTATCTTATGAAAGGTATTTTACCTTTGATTTCAACTACTGGAGGAGGAGAGGGAAAGAGGAGCTTCTTCCCTTTCTTGGATGCAACTTTGGTAGAAGAAGGCATCTCTTCTAATGCTGGTGGAGGAGGTGGTGAAAAATATTTGTGTGGAGAAGGACAAACTTCCTCCTCGGCTTCCATGACCTACTTACTGATTTATGAAACTTGAACAGGGGCTCTGCCCTTTCTCTTCCTGTTTGTCCTTGCTTTAGTATCATTGGTGGGTAACAAAGGACCTATAATTTGTGATTGAGGAGTATATACTAGATCCAACTTGAAGTGAGAAGTAACCACAAAATGCTCCCATGAAATCTCTTTCTTTCCCAATTTCTCAGAGACTAACATTATGATCAATCGAGAGTGGAAAAGGATAGAATCCACATCCTTAGATTTGGCTTGAACCTTATCTGACATTTTACCTATGCTTCTTAACAGGTAATAGGGAATATTCATCTCAACCTTACCAGTAAAATGCAGGAACAACCTTATGTGGTAATGGTACAATGTGTTAAATCTCCCTTCACAAGTAAAATATCTCTATATGATCTTCAATAATCTGTCAAATGGTTCAAACATTTGACTTCTTGGCATAATCTTAGACAATTCATTGGCTTGATATTAAGGTTTAAAGAGATCCTTAGCAAAGGATGAACTCAAAACCATGGCCTTGAACCATTTTTCACCTATAATGGGGATCCCTATTGTAGTTGAGATAGAGGCTTCAGTTACCTCAAATTCCAAATCCCCAACCTTGGTTTTCCTGCCATCAAAATGCAATTCAAACTCTTTTGCTACCTCTAGGTGGCCTCTCTGCATGTTCTAATAGAAAGAGAGGCACCCTACTCTCTAAAAGGCCTCTCTTTCAATGGGATATGTATAAAAAAGATGCATGTCCATCGATTATGTACTAACTATCTTGCATCCTTTGTGTGCCTTCTTTGATTTAGGGGTCTGCATGACTCAAAATGAGGGATCTTGAAAGGCTTTAAGGAATGGTACTGATCAGAAAGGATTTGAATGGGATTTCAAATATATAAGGCTGACCCTATGCAACTAAGTAAAATGTTTGATTTCAAGATGAAAGGAGGCAGGGGAAGCAACGAGAGGTTAAGAAGCACCTTTGGGTAGCGCAACGCATACTCAGAGGATAAACTAGTCAAGATCTTGCAACTTCAATGGATAAGGCAACCAACAGTAGTCTAACTCATATACGGGACATGAGGTTTACGGGTCTAAAAAAGAGAGGAAATGAAGATATCATACAAAGATGGATCCTTTACCGTTCTGCAAACTTAGCAAACCAAAACCCGGGCACAAAATTCCTTAAACATTTAATATGCAGAGGAGGCAACATGGGATACCTGTGGAGTAGACACCTGTTGAGATCTTCAACCCAATATTAGGATGAAATTTGAGAGAACTTTGGCCCTGTAATCTTTCTCAGCATCGGATTTGGTTGACATGTGGTTGTCTGATCAGAACTTTTGAATTTGCGTAGTGCAACACTGTTGAGTCTTTCAAATTAGAAACCGTTACCAAATATCATAAATGCAATATATTTCAAGGCATCTTTAACCAACTTCTGGCACTGAAAACAAGGGACACGACATCAGTCGTGGCAATCATGGCTTGGGGTGGAAGTGTGATGAACGTGATAGACACTACAGAACTGCCTGATGAGTAGGCAGTGCATCCACTTCAAAATGTGATTAGAAAGGTAAGCGAGGATGTTGAGGTATGCCTATGAGGTCGTGAGTGAGGAGAGAGGAGTGTCACATCAATCTAGTCATGGTAGGGATCGACTAGGGACAAATCATGAAGGGGACCAAAATAAAACATGAGCTAGAAATGGTTTAAGGATCAAATTAGAGCTAAGAGTCAAAAAAATTTAATCATCCAAGGGGTCCAACCAATCATAAATTTTAAAGGGATTGAGACCTTAAAATAAAAATTAAAATCTAAGGCTTAAAAAAAAGGATTGCAAACAAACTAAAAAGACCCAAGGCAATTTAGTGTGATAACAGAAGGAACATCTTGAATCCATATGTGACTGAGAAAATAATTTACACAAAATACCACTTCAACCAAAAAGTAAGGGTGCAGGTATTTCTCCTACAAAAGGCATCTATACATTTCAAATAACATCCTATTTTTGTGTTCTGCAACTCCATTATTCTAAGGAGTGTGAGGAACTGAACGCTTCCAATCAATACCAGAATGAAGAAGGTATTCTTCAAAGGGTTGATTAACATACTCACCACCAGTGTTTAATATCAATAATGTGATGGGTTTGCCACATTTCTTCTCATCAAAGGCTCTAAACTCCTTGATCTTCTCAAAGACAAGTTTCTTATTCTTCAGAAAGTAAACCCATATATAGTGAGATTAATCGTTAGTGAAAGTCAAAATGTACCTTGCACCTACCAGTGAAGGTAGATTGATGCAATGGAAATCACTTTGAACCAATTCAAGTAGGTTATGTACTCACCATGCTTTTCCAGAGTTGTTCTTCCCAGGTAAACATCCCTTACAAACACCTTTAGGAGGGAACACCTTTATAAAACCAACAACCATGTTTTGATTTTCCTCTTCCTGCATACTTCAAAAAGTAAAATGTTTAAGTTTCTCATTCCAAATTTGACTTCAATAATCGGTGTGAGAAACAAGTGTAGTTGTTTCGGGTTCAGGTCAATTCGTGTCACAAAAATTGTACAAATTTTCCATGAGGTTGAGAAGCCTGCTAGAGACAATCTACTTACCTTTTATCAAATCACAAATATAGAACTGATCTATCCAAAATTCCACAATCTTACATGTATTTTTTAACCAAGAAATAAACAATAGATTTTTACTCAGGTTCGACACCTGATAAACATAGAAAATATTTCCATGTCAAAAATCAACATCACCCTACTGGCAACATCTAGATAAAAATCATCATGAACATATACTTTACTCTCCTTAGACTCTTTCATCCTCATAAAAAATGAGGAATCCTTACCCATGTGGTGACTGCACCTATATTTGACTACCCATTCATTTGATGTAGAATGAGAAAACAAGGCCGCATAAGCCTCAATTTGGAAGGTGAAATTATCAATGAGTCATTGTACAACTGACACATCTCCTTCAAGGCATTTAACCTTCTCTAAATCATCTCTCTTCCTGTAGTAGGTTTTATCCACATGTCCAGTCTTTCCATGATATTGACAAGTCTTCTTATTTAAACTACCTTGATTTGCATCCTCCTTCTCTTTAGGTTTATGTTCATGGTATACATGTTTCTATGTAGAGGTATATAATATTACTCCATCCCTGGGATCCATCCTTCGCTTTTCCTTCAGAAAGTGGGCTTGGTGTTTACCACCAATATTTCCTTCTCCAAGAAATCTATGTTGATCAGTAATAAAAAAACCACACAAATATTCAAAGGTGTAATCCTTAACATCTTCCTTGTGTGCTTGCCACATGGTGTGAAAAGTTGACATGATCACGTTGAATTTTTTTCTCAAGCTCATCAGGGCCAACTCAATGAGTTGTCCACCCTTATTCTAATAGTTATTTCCACATTTGTACAATTTCAATAGGATATCTTTGAGACATGAAAAAAAATCCTCTATTCTCTAAAATGAATGAGGATCGAGAGAGATCAAATATTTCTCCAACTACATGACTTGGCTCTCGTCAACTCTATCAAACAATGACTTCAACTTCTTCTAGAATTTATGAGGGACATCAATTACATCGAGGTTAAAATGAATCTCTCGTGAGATGTAGGTTGTAATGACCTCTACAGCCTCATCCATCTTACCATCAACAACAAACTTCACTTGGTCATCTATTAGATCTCGATTCACAACCTTTATATACTGCCATAGTCCTTTTCCCTTCAATAGGGTTTCCATATCTGGTGCACATACAACATAATTTGATATGTTCATAACAACAAGGTAATTATTCAAAACCAACTTTTATACATAGATAGACTGGTCCATTTCGATGATTTACGATCAACAAACCACCGGCCTAGAGTCAGTCACACAATAGATATGACTCAACAAGGTTTGTAAATATTAGGTCAAGGTTTAAACCATCGACTATGATACCATGTTGCAGAATAGGGTGGAACACGGTATGAAATAGAGAACATAGTACTACAAATAATTGAAGAGGAACACATTTGGAAGACAAAGGGTGGTGTCTAAAGACACTATTACAACACTTAAGAAAAGTGCATTGTGATCATAACATCATAGTGCATGTTGCACATATTGACCCCCATGATATATTGCACAATATCTTATGATGATAATGACCCATGGGGTCTTCTTTTATAGTCTCAATATTTAATGAACTTCCATAGGATATGAAAGATATTTTCCACATGTAACCATCAGTTGTTAGATTTCACTCCACCAAATATTCTATGTAGAGTCATATCTTCAAGAATGATCAACCTAACCACTTACACGTCCAACTCATAGTTGATTACAAGGTTGGTCGATCCCCTGCCTAACTATATTTGACTACTGGTCAAATTTTCGACTGATAGACACATCAACTACTCAACATACTAGTGTAGTATGTTGTTTGATCACCCGATCAACTGTATATAAATATAGGCCAACCTCTCAATCGACTTAACCCAAGAGATGTGTGATGAACCATCAATGCTTTATGTTACAATAGTATGGATAAAGGGATAGCCTCCCCATTGTGAAAAGTTTCCTCTAATGAATTTTCCCCCCATTGGAATTATGACAAAAAGTTATGGTAAAAGACAAGTTTACCTTAGTAAATTTATAAATGTAATGGAGTTGGTTTGTATAATCAAGACAGTTCTTGAACCCGTTTTAGTTATTGAAATGATGTAACGATATATTATATTGTATATCTGTGAATCCCTAAGAGGAATTTGTAATGTTGTAAGAATGATTATAATACCATATTGAAAAATAACATATATTGATACCTCTCCCTATGGATGTTTCCTTGACACACTATCAAGGTTTTACCACATAAATCTCGTGTGTTATCTGAGTGACTATTTTTTTCTATATTGCCATTTTTTCTTATATTTAATTATTCTCTTAGGATATTAAATACCAAAAAGTGGTGTTAGAGAAAATATTTTTAGTCTATGGAAAGAGGATGACGAGTGGTAGAGTAGAAACCCTATCCACCATTCAAGTTGAGTTTTTCTTTGGCTTTCTGGGTGAAATCCTGAGGAGAGGGAGAGGTTGAATCATAGATTGCAGAAAGATAAAAGGGTTGAGTAAAGGTAGATTATGACCACATACAGAGTGATAAATGTTTTGTCTATTCACACACTCTAAGTAGAGGGGTTCTACAAGGAAGAGTTTTTTTTCACACAATGGAAGAGGGTTCTATTTGTATGAAACAAATGAAGGTTATCTTTATTTGTAAGGCTTCGACCCAGTTTATTTTGTTCGCTAGGTAGCCTCATGTCTGACCTGATGTAGAGGAAGAGTAGTTAGGGTTTTGTATTGGAGAAGCCAAATGATTCTGTTGGTTTTTCAAGAAGGGTAAATTCTTCTGGAAGATGTGAGGTGAAGATTGTGGAGGCAGTGGAGACTAAGGGTTTCATTTTGGAGGAATTTTTTTAACTAAACAGTTGGTTTGAGGTTGAGTGGAGAAAAATGATTTCGTAAAATCTCTTGGAAGATCAACTTGAATATGGTGGAGGTACCATTTTTTTTTTCTTGCGTTCTATTGTGGCGTAACCCACTAAAGATATTTAGTGGGTACCAACCTACCACATATTTTCAAGGAACTAAGTATTGTTACCCAACTAGTTATATATTTATAATATTAATCTCTATATGTGATTTCATAAGTTGGTCTGATGCAAGAAACAACAAAACATTTTGGTGCGATGATTATTCATCCTTTAGTCTCCCTCACCATGAGAATATTAGGTTCTTTCATTGAAAATAATTTCATGAAAATACTTCAAATATTTACAAATGTCACAAACCCACTACCATAATCACAGTTTTCGTTGATTTCTGCAGAATCAGAGCCTCTGAATCCTCTGCAGATGCCTAGCACAAGATAGATCTTTCTCTCTCTCTTCTCCCATGTGATCGTGGGTCATGATCACAGGTCAAATAACTCGTGGTGACTCTTTGTATTTCACGCCTCGGCACTACAGGGATGTCGAATCGTTCGACTCTACAACCGCCAAACCCCGACAGGGATGCTAACTGGCCAATAGGGACGAGTCCCTACAGGGTTGGAAAATGACCATTAGGAATGGCCCTGTCGCGCGGGTGAGCGGAGTACAGGTGGCGAGAGGGGAAACACGACACGGTGGGCGGCGTGAT
>SNQJ01S0046195.1:23012-47605 GCA_010110895.2 Picea sitchensis | reverse complement strand
ATAGTTTAGCTAATCTTTTAGGATTATATTATTAAATTAATTATACTTAATAATCAAGGGTCGTTACAGTTTTTAAGAGAGAAGTTAGAAGTCATCCATTTCAGAATATTTGGATGCCCTGTATTTGTTCACATCCCCAAGGAAAAGAGGACAAAGTTGAACCCTTCTGGAAGGAAGGGCACATTTGTTGGTTACAGTGACACATCGAAGGATTACAAGATATACATTCCCGGTCATAGGAAAGTGGAGATCAACTCATATGTAACCTTCAATGAGAATGCAACTTTCAGTAAATCTAAACAGATCTGTGCAGGCACATGAAGAAGAGAATGAATTTCCTAAAGTTCCATATGCAGTTGAACCAGTGGAATTCATTCCAAAGGATCATTACATGGTATAACCTCAGAAACTAGTTGAGATACCTTCTCGCAAGAGAATACCATCTTGGGCATAAGATCTTATGAGAGATGAAGAAAGAATTGGTGCCCCAGAGAAATATTTCATGGAAAGTAAGAAGTTGAAGCCGTATTCCAGCTATGTGGCATGGTTGTGTGACATAATGGATCAAAAACCTTCCAATTATGAAGAGGATGCAAAAAATCAAGTATGGAAAGTTGCCATGGAAGAGGAATAATAGTCGATTATGTAGAATGATGTTTGGGATGTGGTTCCTAGACCAAAGGAAAAATATGTGGTGAGTTTGAAATGGATCTACAAGACGAAACATGAATTTGATGATAGTATTGAAAAATATAAGGACATGTTTGTGGCCCAAGGTGTCTCTCAGAAGGAATGGATTGACTATAAAGAAACATTTTCTCCCGTAGCAAGATATACCTCGATCATGACAATACTTTCATTGGCTGCTATGATGAAATGGGAGGTGCACTCGATGGATGTAAAGACATCCTTCTTGAATGGTCAAATAAAAGAGGAAGTTTATGTGGAGAAACCACTTGGATTTGAGACACATGACAGGGAGACTCATGTTTGTATATTAAAGAAGGATTTATATGGATTGAAGTAGGAACCCAGAGCATGGTATCATAGGATTGGAAATTTTCTGATGAGTTTGGGTTTTACCAAGAGGAGTGCAAATCATAACCTTTAATTTAAGGTTGAGGATGGTGAACTGATGATTCTATTGTTGTATGTAGATGACATGTTTCTAACGGGTGCGAAAAATCTCATCAATAAATGTAAGAGAAAATTCGTTGCAAAATTTGAGATGAAATATTTAGGAATGATGCACTACTTCTTGGGACTAGAAGTTTAGAAAAGGTAAAATGGAATTTTCCTAAATCAAGGAAAGTATGTTGTGGAAATATTGAATAGGTTCGAGATGTAAGGCTGTAAGTCCATGGTTACCCCAATGGTATCAAATCTTAAGTTGTTGGAGGATACAACTTCAGAGATTATGGATTCTACCTTATGAAGGAAGATAGTGGGCTCATTGATGTATTTGACGAACACAAGACTGGATATACATTTTGATGTGAACACCCTCATTTAACATTTGGAGCAGCCCAAACATGTTCACTTGGTTGTAAAAAAACATCTGTTGAGGTACCTTAAGGGTACTGCACATCATGGTCTCTAGTATAGATTTGAGCATGAGTTTGGATTGTATGGATACTCATATTCAGATTGGGCCAACCGTATTCCTGACCAGAAGATCACTTCTAGATACTGTTTTAGTATTGGCTCCAATATGGTCTCGTGAAGCAGCATAAATCAATCATGTGTGGCACTCAGTACAACTGAAGTTGAGTATGTGGCAACATTTGCAGTGAGCAGAGAAGCAACATGGTTTTGGAAGCTGTTGTCTGGGTTATTTTGTCTCAGATTGGATGCGACCTGCATTTGGTGTGAAAACAAGAGTTGCATGAATTTGTCAGAGAACTCGGTGTTCCATGACAAGTCAAAGCATATTGACATCAAATACTACTATATCAGGGATATGGTATAGAGGGGATCAGTGAGGATCCAGTTCATGACTATCGAGGATCGAGTTGCATATGTTTTCACCAAGCCGCTGTCAAGGATGAAGTTCGAGTACTCCAGGGACAAGCTTGGTGTGGTCCCTATTTAGAGGTAGTGATAGGTGGAACTCATCCAACATGAAAAAGGTTTGGCACTAAGTATGGAAAAATATCATCCAACATGAAAAAGGGTTGGCAATGAGTCTGGTGGGTCTCATCCAGCATGAAAAGGGGTTGGAACTGAGACATGAGTGCACATGATCACGTATTGATGTATCTCAGGGAGTGGATGTCCTAGGGACATGTTGTAAATATTGAGAGATACCCATGGACCTTGGTTGCATGGGGTGAAGTCATGTTGCACTATCGGTATTTGAGGATGTATAGATTTTAATATTCAACAGTAAATGTATATGCGCTCATGTGGTATCAAACTTGGATTCTATGTATGAAAATAATACCTTCCTAGTTAAGAGGGAGTGTTAATATTTTTGGAGTACTATGGAAGATACTCTTGTATATTTGTTTTAGTCAAACCTTTAAAAGGTTATTATAATTATATTGTACAAGTCTTCTCAACATAAATTATTATATAATTTGTATTTTACTTATTATGGGTTAGTTAGGTCAAGAGTCGTGTCTCTTCATGAGAAACTGTTGTGTATAAATAGAGGATAGGGTCCTCTCATTTGGACACACTCTCACACACTTATCTTGTGCATCTTGGAGCACATAAGAACGTCCAGTGCACAAGTCTTGGAGACTGGTTCTTTTGGTGTTTTGGTCTTGGTCTTTCTTGGAGATCTATAGAACATCATTGTACTGGTTGAAGGAATCTATATTGAGGACTTTTGTTGCTGGGTTTTCTACCCCACGAGGGTTTCCCAGGATAATATTTGTGTTCCATTGTATATGTGATTGTCTATCTTTCAATGATCCTACTACAATTGCTATTTGATTAAGTAATTATAATTGTGTAACTAGAAAATTTAAAATTTCAGCAAGCACTAACCTTCAAATTAAATTATTATGATTAATAATAAAGATGGTAAAAACTGATATTTTGGATTGAATTTGTAATGTATAGTGAGTAAGTAAAATTACATATAATTTTTTTTATTTCTATCGATTTTTGACGATCTAAACTTCATCCATGTACTTGAATCTCTAAAATATTGTTTGTTTAAATTTTATGGATAGAATTGTTATCAATATAGGTTCAATGCCCATGGTTGAATTGCACAAATACATTGATTTTTATATTGGGAAATAGTAGTGCATTGTGTGCATAATTTCCGTTAACACTCTTATTAATCTAATAAATTAAATTTAATAATTTTATAAATATAAAAAATATACTAATTTATTAAAAAAAGTGTACCTAGCGCACACTATTTAGTGAAAATATAATCCTTATAAATTCTTACACATAATCATATAAATTGTATATTCGTATTAAGAATAAAATTTATATGTAATAAAAAATCAACATTTTTATAATTTGCCATTTTATTATAAAAAAATTGTATTAAAACACCATCACAATTATTTATTCACATTTTTTTTTCAATTCAATTTTTAAATTGATTATATGTAGAATTTTTATTAAAAATAAATAATTGTAAACACCATTATAATTGTATGCATGTGACCTTCTTTGTCACTTTTAAATGGAACATTAAAAACTAGCTTCCTTCTCCCTTCCATTATGGAGTCAAACTTGTTGCCACATGTACTTCTCCTGAAGTTGATGCGACTTTGTATTGTTAGTTAGTTGGTAGCCTCTTATATTTAACTCACACCCATCTTGATATTTCCTTTGTTGTTGGTATTGTTTCCTGGTATTTGCAAAGACCCCATGAAAGCCATTATAAAGAAGCTAAAAGGATACTTTGGTATGTCTAGGGTAATGTTCAGTTCAAGAGACATTACAACTCAGTGGAGACACCTTTATTGGTTGGTTTCATTGATTTAGATTGGTCCAACGACCCTAATGATCGAAAGACTGTTGCAGATTATGTATTCATCCTTGGTTCAGGACCTATCGGTTGGGCCTGTAAAAAACAACATGTTGTTGCTCTTTCTTCAGCAGAAGAAAAGTACCGAGAAGTGGTTAATGCAATCCAAGAAGCCTTGTGGCATCTCAATATTCTTTCATAGTTTGGATTCCACCAGCAACATCCGACCACTCTCTAGTGCGAGGATTCGAATGCCATCAATATTGTCAAATATCTTGTTCAAAATTAGCACAACAAAACGATATAGATACACATGCAGTTCATGAGAAAGATCATTCATAATCGAGATAATTAAGTTCTATTTTCCCCTAGTGAAGATCAAGTTGCATACATTTTCACAAAGTCTCTGATAGAAGTGAAGTTTTCCAAACTTCGATCTATTTTAGGATTTTAGGAAGTTGACATTAAGGGGGGATAAGCTCTAATTCCTCCTTCCTTATCCTATTTTGTTTCCTTTTTAAATCCTTCAATCCTATCCCAATTTGTTCTTAAGGGCAGATGTTAGGACATTTAGACACTTAGAAGTTAGTTAAGATCAAGCTGGTCTAATGTTTTCTTATGTAAAAGTGTGCTTATTTAGTATACATTAGTATGCATTTATAGTTAGGTATAAATTCGATGGTCACAATATGTTCCCAACATAGAGTGATCTGAAGGATCATATTATCATCGATCTTAATGGATACATTGATCCATCACTTTGTACCTAATTGGTCCATCATATCTATTTAAAGAGCATGGGGGGTAATTTGTTTATCATCAATTGAGAAAAACTATCTTGTAATATTTTTCTTTTTCATTAATAAATTGATCCAAGTATCCATATTGGCTAGGGCTATGGATGTTTCCCCACAACAATTTTACCACTTAAAAATATTTATTTTTTGATCTTTGTTATCGTTGTGTGAGTGATTATTGAATGTGTCTATCCTCAATTGGAATGCATATGTTGTTGAACAGAAGGATCAACACCTATTAGACTCTTAACTTCACTAAATTACAATAAATAAACACCTGACATGGTTATTATGAAACCCAAAGTGAACAAAACTAAAGGAGAGATTATGTCTCATGAATATATGAGACTATTTAAAAGTGAAATTTGATATGGATAAGGTTTTAATAGGACATTATATTGATTAAATTTGATATGGATAAGGTTTTAATAGGACATTATATTGATTGGAATAATTAAAATTAGAAGATGATATCCAAAGATTCAATGCAAGAAATAATAAATTTCAAGAAATTGACAACAATGGTGACTGAGTAGGAGAATCAAATAAAAAGGAATTGGTTGTAAATAAGGTCAAAATTGTAAATATTCATGATGTGGAACAAACAATATTTTCTCTTGGATAAGACCCTAATGATAAAAAAAAGTTCAAGTCTTTATTCAAAGATAAGGATAATGAAATCCAAGTCATAAAAGGAAAAATAGAGATACTAGCATCAGAGCATGTTCGGACTAAAAATTTAGTTGGAGCTAAAAAAAAAAAGAGAAGTTAAGTGAGTAGGTAACAAGGCTAATAAATCATAATACTATATTAGGGAATATCAATAATATAATTGATATGATAAATGAGGAGAAATAAGTAGATCTATCAACCAACTTGGATTTAAAATAAATTGTTCCGGAGGTTGAAATCATATCAGAAATGTTAGAAGGAGAGAAGATAGGTAATTTGAAAAGTCAAAAAGTCAATTATCTATAGTTCAAAACAAGTTAGGAGTAGTTGAAATTGATTTCCAATGGAAGACTACAAAAATTACAGATTTCAAAGCACAAATAGAGAAAATAAATTTGATAATTAATTATTGTCTTAAAAAACTAGCTGAAGGAAATAAAATCATAGTTGAAGGCAATAAAAAAATTGATAATTTCATGAAATCATTATAAGAGGATGAAAAAAGAATTTATGGAAAAATATATTTCAATGGACAAAATAATGTGATTTGGAATCAAATTATATTAAAGGTATAAAAACTCTTCATTTTGATGTAGTGCAACGTACTCAGATTGTAGCTCACAAAGTACCAATTGAAATTACCAAATCTTGGAAATTTTTTGTAGAAAAACTCCAAGTAGAAAAGGAAGTGATCAAGTTGCTGAATGGTAGAAATCACGATGTGATAATGATTATGGGTGTCAAGTATAGAAATTATATTATCATTTCATCCAATCTGGTGAATTAAAAAATAAGTATGATTATGGTATATTACAATAATGAAAATGCAAATGGTCAATGTGATCAATCTTTTAACTGGGATTGCCTCCCATGGACACCTAGCGAATGTTTTTTTTATATTTATCAATCTACAATGGTTCCTTGGTGAAATATACAAACAATATAGAGAAATTTAAATATTTTAATGGCCCAATTATAAGGAAATTGATATTTTATAAACTCTCAATTGATTTCGAACTGTTAAGTACTAATACCAATCCGAATCAATGTATACCACCTACCTCTTTTGATATTTTTATTGAATTAGATATTGTTGCAAGGAAAATGATGGAGTTTAAGTATTTTAAAGGAAATGAATGGATTCAAATAGCCAAATGAAGAAGCAAGGGTCCATCCACAATGTAATCATCCCAAGTTGCCCCTCCACATAAACACCTCATACCTTGCATAGGAAAAATAAAAATTCATGATTAGATTTATAGTTCACATGTATTCCGAATGTGAAATAAGGAATAACCCTTTCCAATTAATTTTGAGTTCCACTCTCTACTATTTGTTACACCTCAATTTCACTTCAGTGTACCCTATATTTTTTATATAAATGTGGACCATCATATCAATAGATTATGTGACTTATTGTATCATGATGAGCCAAAAGTGTGGTTTTATTTCCACTCATGTATTGTATTGGACCATGCTTAGATGTTCTATATATTGGTGGGTGGCCTATGTAGTATATTTAGACCCCACGTGGTTATTCATGGCTTGTCCTTTTAATCCCCATTTCAAGATAGGATTTCCTTTTATGGATACATTCGACTTCTCATTGATGTTGTTAACTCTTCATCATGTCATTCATTTCTGATTTTAGTTGGTATAGAACCATCTTAAGTGGATATTCTAGGACACATGATCTAGGGGAGATATTGGTGTCTCTTATCCATTTGTATATGATTTAAAAGTGTCTCTCTTTGTAAATGTTGTCACACATATGTATAGAACACTCATTTTATACCTAAGCATGGATCCTTGTCTTATGTATTCATCAGAGTTTGACCATCTACTATTAGGGAATATTCACCAAATTTTCACTCAGTTTCACATTTCCTGAGGTAGTCTCATAGTTCTTGAGCCAGTACAAATATCATGAGGCATTGGTAATGTCCTTGGAGTTACATTTGGAATATTCTTGCATACATGCACATCCCCTACACATGCCATATTGGCGATTCCATAGTATCCTCGTTTTTCATCACTTTTGGAGATGTTCCTTGCACGATTTGAGGGCCAACCCACACATATAAGCCTTATGACAACCATGGGGGTGTTATTGGTGATGATTTGGATTGGAGAGGCAACTTCCTTTTCTTGTGGCACATGTTTTCTTTATTTGAAGGATTATTCATACCTTGGAGATCCATTTTGAGAATTCCTTGAGTGGATTTAGAGCAGGGCATCCATTTTTGAGGTCCTTATCCACCTTTTCATGAGGTTCTTCCACTTGGAGGAGATAGATGTTATTATATTGAATTATTGGGAAGATACTTAACCATGTTTTGAAGCCTCTACACCACTTTTTCCTTAGAATGTTGGGATAGATAAGAAAAATTCCCCACTTATTTGTGGGACAAACCCCTCTCATGAGGATTTTATGTACATGTGGCATAACTTGATTATGTTTTGACTCATTCTCCTTTGTATGGATGACAAGTCTCCTTTGTTAGTATCCTAGGATAATGTTAGTGATAAATAATTGATAAAGAATGAAAAGGAAGCATAAGCCTCCTATAGAAACAGAGGCTCTCCTCTCATTTCAAATTGTTGTGGATTTTTGTATATCATTTATGACTACAATTAGTATAAGATCTAACTTTTAATATTTTGGTACGAATTCTTAGATCTTTCTCTTTCTTTGTTATCTTCTTGGTGCATTAAATATTTTTTATGTTGGTTCAAGATGTCTACTAGCTTTTAGGATCAATCCATTTCAGGAGTTAATTTACAACATGGAGACATATTTTAGGGTTTCTTCCTTCCTCTATTCTGATGCAAGAGCATCGTTCCACCTCAATAAATGCGCTAGCACACCAATATGCAGATGTGCAATGGATAAAGGGAGAGGCACCGACCCTCCCATTTTTAAATTTTGAATATAATCCTATACATATTTTTTCATGTTGTAAGGATGATAAATGTTAGGCCACGCCTTTGTACAGGTAGTGGATAGGGTTTCCTTAAATGGTTTCCTATAGCAGGTCCAGATCGTAGTTAGGTCTGGATAAACATTTATGGAATCTAGCCATAGAAGTATGGTGTCATAATTGAGATAGCGATAGCACTAAGGAAGTGGTGAGGATAAGCTCATAGAGCTCTCTTTTTGTAATTAGGAGACTTGAGAGAGAGGTCTCGAGGTATTAGAAGAAGAAAAACTCAGGATAGAGTTGGATAGGAGAAAGAAATGAGACTCTGTCATAGTCCAATCTATGTACACATTTGTAAACATACATTCATCTTAATACGAAGAAAAACAGTTTTTCCTGCACATGACATTTTTATGAATTATTTGTATTTTGTGAATGTTATCTGTGTGTTAATGTGTTGTAGATGTATGATAGGTTTCATCTGTAGTCGGAAGATAAATTTCTTTATCTTTTCTTGAATTTCAAGTATCATTATATGTTCTTTAGGCTATGCAAGGAGTGCAGAATAGAACAATTGAAGTTTTGTAGCCAGCGCAAGGAGTGCGCATCTGAAATCTGCGGAGTCAGGAAAGAACATGCCAGCAGGGTGCATGAGAGTGATAAGAACTCAAGGAGGAACTTCAAGGTTACTGAATACCTTAGAGGAGGAATATGTGCAGAGAAGGCACAAAGAGACAGAGTTATTGAACACCCTGTAAGGAAGAGCTCTACAAGGTGTGCACCAAGCAAGGAGAACGCCAGGAGGGCGAGAAGAATTTCTTTCCAAGAAATCCTTTGGATCTGAGTTTGACGAAATCCCAGAAATGCAAGGAGTGCATGGGAGATCAAAATATTTGAGGAGATAAATCTTAGAAGGAATAACACAAAGAGTTCGTGGGTGACAGACTTATTCCAAGTCCTAAATCTTAGAAGAGATAACATTTTCAAATACGCCGGTGAGACCCAGAGGACAAGTTCGCGGGATAATTTTCAAAGACCAAAAACCTTTGAAGAATGACAAAATCTTACAAGTCGAAAGAAATCAAAAGCTCAGGAGGAGGAGAGGCAACAACCATTAGATTGGTTGTATGGACAAACTTGGACCATTAGATCAAGGTCCAATGACATAAGGAAGCGTAGAGGAGGAAACAGATCTCAAGCATTGGATCTGAGCACAGAGGATCAGTCGTCGTCTGATCAAAAGAAGGTGCACAAGCGTTAGCATGGTGTACATGCAGGAGATCAGACTTGTCAATGTCTCGAAGTACCAAAGCGAGTAGGGACCGTCCATCATAAAAGGAAACAGGTGGCGCAAGATTTGAGTTTTTGGGTGGAAGTACTCTGGGAGAACCGAGTGTACAGGAGTTGAAACTATTGAACCCCCAAGACCCGAAGCTGATAGAGGTCGTCAGATAAAAGGGGAGACACACGTCAATAGATCTTGTGTTTTGGGTGAATATGCTTCGAGAGGAGCGGATGCACAAAAGGTTGAAACATCTGAAGCCCAATGAGTCGAAGAGCCGAGAGTTGTCGATGTGGAAGAGGAAAGGTGTCACCAGATCATGGACTTCAGAGGATTGCACTCTGGTGTTTNATGATTAAGGGTCCTTGATCTCGAAGTAATAACATGGTTCATTGATCTACGAAGGGACATGTGGCAAGAGATCAACATTTCGCTGACTCGTGACTTAGAGAAGTCAAAGGAAGA
Organism: Picea sitchensis; assembly: GCA_010110895.2. Classification (NCBI taxonomy): domain Eukaryota; kingdom Viridiplantae; phylum Streptophyta; class Pinopsida; order Pinales; family Pinaceae; genus Picea; species Picea sitchensis. The sequence goes on along the minus strand of SNQJ01S0046195.1, from coordinate 37,528 downwards.
GTTATAAGAACTCGCGAATCGCGATTTAATCATAGTTGTTGATTAGAGGAGGGAGATGAACTGTAGATATGGTCTTGTCGGGAGTTCACAACTCGAGAAATTAGAAGTGAGAGTTCTGGGAACTCACGAAATACGAGTTCATGATTTGATCCAAGATGTCAGATCGAGGAGAGATCTAGACTGTCGATTCATTTCGAGGGGAGGAGATATCTGAAGTTTGGATATCGGGAGAAGGGAGGTGAGCGGTCCTCCAACTTCGTGAAACGTGAAGTCACAATACACCAAGGGGGAATTAGGACCTTCGTATCATAGGGATCGTGGGACGTCAATATGACAGAAGAAGATCTCGGAGTTCATAACTTCAGGTATGAGAAGGACGAGAAAGAAATCTTTCAGGAGATGTGAAACACAAAATTCTAAAGTGCTCAGAAGGTTGTCCCTAGGTCATAGTGAGTGGTCATAGTTGTGAAGGTTGAGGGAGGAGCTAGCGCAATATAGGCTCTAACTTAGAGTTCAAGATTTCAGGGGTTGGGAGAATCAAGGTGACTCACTTGCAAGGACCTGACATGCGAAGTCACAATGGACCTTTCGATTATGCGAGTGGTCACAGTCGTGGTCAAGTAAAGGAAAGGGATTAGCCATAGAAGAGTTATCTCCCATTTGGCATTGAGGTTTGAACAACGCTCATGAGAGGGCCCGTGGGTCTCATACGACCTATGACATAGGAAAAAGGGCCTGTGTAGATGGTTTTGGGGTCTAGAAGAGACCCAAAGAGTCGATCCGACTCAGTTTCTTGATCGATCCTTGACCAAGAGGTCAGTAGCCCTGAGGGAAAGGAGGTAATATGATGACATCAAGCGGTATTAGAAGGCCAAAATTTGTTTACATACAACAGACAATGTAGAGACGGTGAAAGGAGAACACCTGATAACATCAGGTGGTATCACAAATAGGAATTTTCTTGTAGTTGACAGGTGAAGGAAGAAAGGTATTGATTCTCTGTGAGGAGGTTGTTGCATGAGCGCAACAACAAAAAATTTAAATAGTCGGGTGAGTTGTAAGAGAAGATGGATATTCTCTTGGGTGTAGAGTGATCCATAGGATTTCCAGGAGGTAAGGTAGAAGGTAGAAATGGATATTGAAATCCATGAGCGTTGTCGAAGAGAAGGTTGCAAGAAGAAATGAAATCTAGTGATGGATCTGGAGCTCATTGAAATAAGAGGGAGGATGGAGCAGTTGACATTAAAAATGCAGCAAAATGCTAAAGCGCATTGGGTATATGAGTGGCCCATGAAGAAGAAGGTGAAGTGTCTAGTCAAGATATTGTTGGCCGGAGGACAACAACAGTTGTTAAAGAGGTGGATGAGGTATGTCAAAAGCCTCAAAGATGAAGAGGAAGTGGTTCACATCTGTGATCCAGAGGTTGGAAGGAACCTCAGTGATGAAGAGGAGATGAGATCATATAAAGATTTCATAAATGACCAGGAGAGAAGATATGGATTTTCATATTGCCAGGTGGGAAATGAAATGAGATCATTGGAGGATCTCATAGACTGTCAGGAGGACAGTAGTGGAAATTTATATTTTCAAGTGGGAAACGATATGATATTAGTAGAGTATCTCAGAAACTGTTGGGTGGGAAGAAGTGTACTTTCAAGTTGCCAGGTGGGCAATGGAAAGATATCAGTGGAAGGTCTCACATACTTCTAGAGGAGCAGCGCAAAAAGTTCAAATTTCCAGGAGCGAAATGAGATGGGATCGGTTGATATGATAGACTTCCAGGTGGGTAGAAGAGATGTCTCAAACTCTCAGGTGGGTAGGGGGAAAGAGATGAGACTATCTGAGAGTCTCACACACTCTGTTGAGAGTTCATATCAACAAGGAGTGTTGATAGGTGAAGATTCATGTGGGTTTTGAGACCATGTGAATGAAGATGATGAGAAGTTAAAAACTCTCACCATACAGGAGGAGGATCATAAGAGTATTTTGATCATTGGAGAGATCAAATAATTCCTACCAAACAACCAAGTGAAGGCCAGTGCACATGATTAAAGTGAAACAACAGGGGAAGGACAACCAAAGGTGATTGTCATGATGAAGGATCAGGTATCAACATCTACCCAAGGAGAAGAAGAAGAGAGCACAATTGAAATGCTCACTCAATGGGAGATAGAATTGAGGATGTTGGAGGATTGGTTGGACAATCTAGAACCAACAGATGGATACTAAAAGATAGTCATGCAAATTTTAAGAGAAAAGAATTCGACAGAATTGTTCAAAATTTTCAGCCAGGAATTTGAACAAGAGATGACTGTAGCACTAGAGCCTGTAGCAGAAGAGGAAGCAGACAACATAGACGTTGCTGAGTTGCATGAGGAACTGGAAATCCTAGAGAGAATTAGGCATATCCAATGGGATAATTTGGAGACAGATGGAGGAGCATATCATCCAGGTGAGAAATTAAAGGAAGTTGGAGATATGTCGGTAGGAGAATTGACAGAAGCCAAGCTGTCAGAAGGAGGAGCTCAAAAAAAACTCAATCATGGCACTACAGAATTGGAGTTTGCATTCGAGTGGAAAACTAGTGCCACAAGGGTAAGTAAAAACAACATGGGGGATCAAGATGATCTACCCACTGATAAGGTAGAATCGTAGCTAAGAAGACTACATAAGAAGAGCCAGCCATTGGAGCAACTGGATAGCGTGATAGAGGAGATCAGGAAGCTAATGTTGTGTTCAGCAGAAGTAGTCAGCAAAGGGGAGATGAACAAAGGATAACCCTCCATAGCAGCAGGAAAGAAGGAGAAGAGGACACGACAACAACAACAACAACGACATAGCTGGAGAGGAACAAGAGGACAACTTCAAAAAAGAGTTTGGGATCTAGGAGGATTTCAGCCCTAGACAAGAGGATCTCATGAGAAGGAGCTCATGTTTTTCCTAGCAGTGGAGTATGATGCAAGAGCATCGCTCCACCTCAACAAATGCGCCAACATGCCAATATGAAGATGCATAGTGGAGAAAGGGAGAGGCATTGACCCTCCCATTTTTAAATTTTGAATATAATCCTATACAGATTTTTCCATGTTGTAAGGCTAATAAATGCCAGACCATGCCTTTGTACAGGTAATTGATAGGTTTGGCTTAAATGGTTGCTTGTAGTAGGTCCAAATCGTATTCAAGTCTGGATGAACATTTATGGAATGTAGTCGTAGAAGTATGGTGGCATAACTGAGATAGTGATAGCACTAAGGCGGCAGTGACGATAAGCTCATAGAGCCCTCTCTTTGTAATTAGGAGACTTGAGAGAGAGATCTCGAGGTAGAGAGGTCTTAGAAGAAGAAGAACTCAGGATAGAGTTGGATAGGAGAAATAATTGAGACTATGTCGTAGTCCAGTCTATGTACACATTTGTAAACAGACATTCATCTTAATATGAAGAAAATAATTTTTTCCTTCACACGACATGTTTATGAATTATATGTATTATGTGAATGTTATGTGTGTGTTAATGTCTTGTAGATGTATGATAGGTTTCATATGCAGTCAAAAGATAAATTTACTTATCTTTTTTTGAATTTGAAGTATCATTATGTGTTCTTTAGGTTGTGCAAGGAGTGCACAACAAAACATTTAAAGTTTTGTAGCAAGCACAAGGAGTACACATCTGAACTCTGGGGAGTCCAGAAAGAACATTCCAGGAAGGCGCATGAGAGTGATAAGAACTCAAGGAGGAACCTCAAGGTTACTTAATACCTTAGAGAAGAAATCTGTTCAGAGAAGGCACAAAGAGATAGAGTTACTGAAAAACCTATAAGGAAGAGCTCTGCAAGGTGTGCCTTGAGCAAGGAGAATGCTAGGAGGGTGAGAAGAATTTATTTCCAAGAAATCCTTTCGATCTGAGTTTGATGAAATCCTAGAAATGCAAGGAGTGTGTGGGAGATCGAAATCTTCGAGGAGATCAAGCTCAGAAGGAACAACGCAAGGAGTCCGTAAGTGATAGACTTATTCGAAGTCCTAAAGCTCATAAGAGATAACATTTTAAAATGCGTCGGTGAGACCCAGAGGATAGGTTCACGAGAGAAAGTTCAAATACCGAAAACATTTGAAGACTCACAAAATATTCCAAGTCGGAAGAAATCAAAAGATCAGGAGGAGGAGAAACTACAATCGTCAGATTGGTTGTATGGAGGGACCTAGACCATTATATCAATGTCCAGTGACATGAGGAAGCGCAGAGGAGGAAACATATCTCAAGCATTGGATCTGAGAGCAAAGGATCAACCATCATCTGATCATGAGAAGGTGCACAAGAGTTAGCATGGTGTACACACAGGAGATCGGACTTGTCAAATTCTCGAAGTGAGTAGAGACCATCCATCATCAAAGGCAATAGGTGGTGCAATATCTACATTTTCAGGTGGAAGTACTCCGAGAGAAATGAGTGTACATGAGTTTAAACTCCTAAACCCCGAAGACCCGAAGCAGATAGAGTTCGTCAAATCAAAGGGGAGACATGCATCAAGAGATTGTGTGTTTGAGGTGAATATGCTCTGAGAGTAACAAGAGCATAGAATTTTGAAACATCGAAAGACCAAAGAGCCGAAGAGCTGAGAGCTATCGATATGGAAGAGGACAGGTGTCACTAGATCGTGGACTTCAGAGGATTTCACTTCGGGGTTTTTGTGGAAAATAATTTTTGGAAATCTAAAAAGAACCGAAGGATGAAATGATTAATGGTCGTTGATCCTAAAGAAAGAATAGGGGTCATTGATCTGCGAAGGGACACATTGTTACACATCAAAATGACTCACTTCAATGATGAACCATTGTCATCATTGCTAGTGTCGCAAGTGTCGCATTTTTGGTCGCAAGAGTCACAATAATCATACTGTCGTCTTGTCTATGTCGTGTCTTTAACGACATCATAGGGACACTTAAGACACCTTCAAAGACTGGTTTAATAAGGATAAATCATTTGATGAAGAGTACAAAGCATTTTCCATGAAGAAAACCACTCAAAAATGATTTTTGGAAGGCAACACTCCCTTACCCATTGTCAGGGAGTGTCGGTGCTCCCTAGCCTTCTTTGGGGGAGTGTTGAAATGCTCTATGCACCCTTTTGGGGGAGCACTGCCCTTTCTGAGTGAATTTTGTTTTTTTGAGATAAATTAGGGAAGAATCCCCTCAATCTATGAAGTTGGTTGGATTCAAATATGAGGTCAAGGCATGATCTTAGGGGAGATCCACAACTAAAGGAGAGGAATCCTCAACTTATCCCAAATATCTCTCAAGTGGTTGGGTCTCTCCAAGCTTATATAAGGAGGCCTTCTCATGGTGAAAGGTACATAATAGAGATTGAGAGATACCAAACTTATGATCTCATGAGTGGTATTGATATATGGAGACATTGTGAAGCATCAAACTTATGATCTCATAAGGGAGATATCATCGAAGGATCAACATTCTATGTGGATTATTTGAGAAAAGGTCTGGACAAAGGGAGCTTGGTAGAGATGCTGCACTACATCCATGGCTATAAGCATCACTTTTTTCTCATTAATATAAATCTATGCTTGGCCTGTTTCCTTTAAAGTTTACGTACATTTCATGAACTTGTCTATAGTAGATAGATCTATTTTTGAGCTAATCTCAGTAGAATAGGAAGTTTGTTGTATCTTTGTTTGTTCTATAGGACATATTGAGGATCTTAGGATCGAAGCTCAACCTGGAGTGTGCAAAGACAAACACCATTAAGAAGGTACACTTTTTATTCTTCCTCTTCATACATTAGCTTAATAGGATCTAAAAGGAATGTTAGTGTCCACAATAGCATTTTTTGTTACAAAGAAATCCCCTTGTGGATAAGTGGATTCTCTCTTGGATACTAGTTCTCCCTAGCAGAATCTAGGTTGGATTTTTATTTTTATGGTGTTAGTTCCCAGAATGACCAATGAAGGAACCCATTTTCCAAGGGAATCCTTGTTTTTTCCTTCTTACGGAAACGTTGGTCCTCCTTACATCGCTACTTTGAACCTTCCAGGTCTCCCAATTGGGTTACTGATGTGGTTGTTTTCCACTCTGGTGATCTTGAATGTAGGTGCTTCAGATGTAAGCACACCACCCACACATCAACCTCATGTCGACCTTTCTCCTTCTTCACCTGTTAGGTCTCCTTCCATTTCTTCTTATTTGCCTAGTGAAATCTCTCAAGCTAGTATCCAGATTGATAAGAAGAAGAAGAAATGGAAAGAGAAGAAGAAGAACCAGAAAGGGACCAAGCCTCCAATTACATTAGATGTTGGATCCATGCAACCAACTATTGTTAATAGTACTAAGAGTGTTGATGAGGTCAACAACATTAAAATGAAGAATCTGAAACCCAAATTCCCTTGCAGTCTTTGTAAGGGTGACCACTTTTTGAGGGATTGCCTTGGTATTCCCAAGGTCTTAGAAGTGTGGTCCTCCACATCATCAATCTCTGATAGACATGTTGGTGACACCCCATCAACTAGTGACGTTAAGGTTCTTAAGAAGAAGACAACTGTCAAATTTCCTTGTATGTTATACGAACATGATCATTATTCTCACCTTTGTCCTTGCATGAATGAGGCTTCTTCTCTTTTGGAAAAGCTTCAACTTCCAATCTGTTATTGTAATATTTCTCCCAACCCATTGTTAGTTGATGGACTAGTCAATTTGGTTCCATCCTCGGTCAATCCGGTTGATCAAGTGGTCAATATAGTTTCATCCTCGGTTGAATCACTAACCAAAACGGTCAATTCATTTCCACCTGTAAACCCCATTCTCCCCTTGGAGAATGAAACCCAAGTGGTTGATTTGATGTCATTTTCAATCGATCCCACTCCTCCATTGAGGAGTTCCAAAGTGGTTTCTATGGTTACTTCATCGGTCAATCCCACTCCTCCTTTGACGAGTGCCAAAGTGGTTACTCTAGTTACTTCATCGGTCAAACCCACTCCTCCTCTGATGAGTGCCAAAGTGGTCGATCTGGTTCCGCCATCGATTGATCCCACTCCACCATTGAGGAGTGCCAAAGTGGTTGCTCTGGTTACTTCATCAGTCAATCCAACTCCTCCTCTGACAAGTGCCAAAGTGGTTCCTCCAGTTACTTCATCAGTCAATCCCACTCCTCCTCTAATGAGTGCCAAAGTGGTCGATCTGGTTCATCCATCGATCGATCCCACTCCTCCATTGAGGAGTTCCAAAGTGGTTTCTTTTTTTCTACCATTGGTTGATCCCACTCTTCCTCCAAAGAGTGTCAAAGTGACTGATCCAGTTCCTTCCTCAGTCAGTCCCACCCTTCATCCGAAGAGTGCCAAAGTGGTTGTTTCTGTTACTTCATTGGTCAATCCCACTCTTCCTCTCAAGAGTGCCAATGTGGTCGATCTGATCTCATCATCGATTGAACCTACTCTCCCTCTAGAGAATAAACCCGATACTGCCCATGTTTTTCTCGTTGGTACATAATCTACTGTGTCGGGGGGCGTTCCTACTTCTCTCACGAAACCCCCTCCAAGTAATGAGGCCAAAATTTTTGATTGGGGTGTGCTAACTGTACCTCATCTTCCCTCTCACATTCCTTTCAATATTATACCACAAGTTTGTGTTCGGGCCATTCCTTAGACACTGATAGATGAAGGTTCATCCGTTAGTATTTTATCCTCTATTGCTTGCCAAGCTTTGGGTTATCCTCAGCTTGTGTTGGTTACCCAGACTTTGTTTTCTTTTAACAGAAGAACCAATCACCCTTTAGGGATCCTTCCTCAGTTTCTTGTAACTTTGGGAGGGAAAATTGTCTTTATTGACGTTATGGTAGTCCAGGACCCCTTGGATTTCGATTTACTCCTTGGGCAAGATTATGTCTATTCCATGAAATATATTGTGTCCACTCTTTTACGTGTGATATATTTCCCGCACAATGGAAGAATGGTGACTATTGATCAACTTTATTTCATTGGACCTAACTTGATCATCAACCCAATGACCTCCCTGAATGATTCTTATATGCAGTCGATATCGCTCCTGCCACATGTCAATTATGTGGCATTGTCTCCCATGACTTCAAATTCGGATGACTCAAATCTAGTAGTTGACATGGTGATCTCTTCGGTAGGGCTATTGGAGTCTGATCACCTTACCCCTGGCGATACCCTCGACATGTGTTCCTTCCATCACATTCTTCTTCCATCCAGTGAAGATCTCTTGGAATCCATGACTGAGTTTTGTCCCTTGACATGGTGTCCTTCCAGAGCGTTATCCTCTTGGAAGCCATGATCAAGAAGAGGCCACGAGCATAGTTTCTCTTCTCTATGGTAGTATCGTTAAAAAATAAAACAGAAGCTACGAGCATAGTTTCTCTTATTTGTGGCAAGCTTGTTAAAAAACGAAATAGAGGCCTTGAGAAGAGTTCCTTTCATGTGTCAATCCCGTTAAAAAATGAAGCAGTCACCTCTCCTGTCAGGTCGAGTCTTTCGCCAGATCTCGTAGATGTCAGGTCAAGTCTTTCGTTATTTCTCATATTTGAACCTTCATTTCATCCACCTGTATCCTTTTGCTCCATACAGTATAGAAATTGGTGACAACCTCAAAGTCGGTGAATGAATTGAAGCTTGGGGGGCATGTCTCCAGCCTTTCATGATCATTCTGGAGTTAAGCCACTATATTTCAAGCTAGGAACAGAGTATCGATCTTATCATTTGTTCTTTCTCGTGCTCGTAAATACATGAGAATGTAACCGAGTAGACTTTTATCACTTTTTCGAACTCATAAAGGTTATACAAAAAAGGAACCCCTTGGAGTCTCCTTTAATCTCTTTTTAGACTCTTTAAACATGAAAAGATTGTCAAGTGATATTGCTTCCTTTCACACTCGTTAAAAGGTTTGAAATGTCATCTTTTGAGTGGTAGTTTATCTTTTTTTCGGCCTCGTGAAACTAATATTATGAAAAAGGACCACACTAGAGTCATCGTTAAGTCATTTTTCAGACTCTCTAAATATGAAAAACCACCGAGTTTACCTTCTCTGGACTCGTTAAACAATCATACATTGAAGGGCCCATATGGGACCGAACCCTTACTTCTTCCAGTTCGTTAAATAAAGGAAGAGGGAATTACTGAAGGTGAGTTATATCGAGCATGTGTTACCCTCTTCGAGCTTGTTAATCCAAGAAGAGGTACTCGTCTATTTGGATGGGGGAAAAATTGAAGGAAGAAAGCTAAGAAGTTTTTGAGAACTTACTAGTAATTCTTACAATCGCCCTTGAATACGACATTTTGTCTTTGCACGCATTTTAATCCGCCGAACCTCTGCATTGAACCAATCCTCTAAGTTTTCTTAATCCTTTGGGTCACCCAATGAAAGTCACAGTATCCATTGCATCATCATGTTTTGGTCCATGTCATGTTTCTGTTGTCGTGCCTCAGTGTTCAAGGGAAGTGTATGCCTCAAGAGTCAACCATCACAAAAAAAAATTCAACACCCATGTTAGTCAATGTTATTTTGATCCACCAATTACATCTCTATGTCAGTTTTGTGTCATTGATGGGGGATACACTAAGGCCCTCCCTCGACGAGTCTATTCTTGTCGACTTTAACACATTATCCAGGAGCTAGACTTAGAAACCATTTAGTACCTTGGGACTTGCATGCCTCAATGACAGGCCTCCTCGCGTTGGACAGTGGGTTTACATCATTGACCTCTGATTGAATGATTCCAAGGATGTTTGAATTCAGCTCATCCATTCACATTAGTTGGAATGTACTAGAGTACCTTGGGAATCATTGACATCAACGGTGATTTCCCTCACGCTGGTTAACAGTTTACCTCATTAAGTGATAATCAAGTGGTTTCTACCATGTTCGACATTAGGACATCTATTCACATGGTTATATTTGTACTACATCGGGATCAGTAAGAAGACCCTGGGTTGAGTCATCACTCTTATTTGTACTTTTCCTAGGTTGCGACGGAGTTTCTTTTGAACGTTGACACATATACTGTTACATAGATCCACTTTGTATCGGTTGTGGCTATGTCTTCTCATCTCATAGATACACCATGTATTCTCCATGGCTACGATTAGTTTAGGTCATAGGACTATAGATCCACATTGTATATTCAATGGCTATACCTTCTTATCAATATAATTATGAATCTGCAATGTATTTTATGGCGGCCATACCTTGAAAATCTCTATCGCTCAAGCATAGGTATGCCTTCCTTGGGTTTGAAACATGTCATAATATTTGTTTGATGGTTGTGTGTAGCTTCTATCAAGTTCTCTAAGTCGATACCCTTTCTCAAAAAAGTATACAAATTACTTCAGTCATCAGTTCTCATCTTCTAACTTCGCACTTTTGGGGGCAATCTATTACACATACAAATTACTCACTTCAATGATGATCCATTGTCTTCATTGCTAGTGTCACAACTGTCACATTTTTGGTCGCAAGTGTCGCAGGTGTCGCAAACATCATATTGTCATCTTTCCTATGTTGTGTCTCTAACGACATCATAAGGACACTTAAGACACCTTCAAAGGATGGTTTAAGAAGGAGAAATCATTTGATGAAGAATACACAAAAAATTCCATGAAGAAAACCATTCAAAAATAATTTTTGGAAGGAAACACTTCCCTACCCACTATCAGGGAGCGTTGACACTCCCTATCCTTCTTTGGGGAAGCGTTGAAATGCTCTATGCACCCTTTTGGTGGAACACTGCCCTTTCTGAACAAATTTTGGTTTGTTGAGATAAATCAGGGAAGAATCCCCTCAATCTTTGAAGTTGGTTGGATTCAAATCTAAGGTCAAGGCATGATCTTAGGGAAGATCCACAACTAAAGAAGAGGAATCCTCAACTTATCCCAAAGATATCTCAAGTGGTTGGGTCTATCCAAGCTTATATAAGGAGGCCTCCTCATGGTGAAAGGTACATAATAGAGATTGAGAGATACCAAACTTATGATCTCATGAGTGGTATTGATATATGGAGACATTGTGAAGCATCAAACTTATGATCTCATAAGGGAGATATCATTGAAGCATCAACATTCTGTGTGGATTATTTGAGCAAGGGTCTGGACAGAGGGAGCTTGGTGAAGCTACTAAACTACATCCATGGATGTAAGCACCACTTTGTTCTCATTAAAATAAATCTATGCTTGGCCTGTTTCCTTTAAAGTTTACGTACATTTCATGAACTTATATCTAGTAGATAGATCTATTTTTGGGCTAATCTCCGTAGAATAAGAAGTTTATTGTATCTTTGTTTGTTCTACATGACTTATTGAGGAGCTTAGGATCGAAGCTCAACCTGGACTGTGCGAGGACAAACACCATTAAAAAGGTACACTTTTTCTTCTTCCTCTTCATACATTAGCTTAATAGGATCTAAAAGGAATGTTAGTGTCCACAACAACATTCTTTGTCTTGGTCATAGGGGTCTAGTATCCAAGAGAGAATCCACTTGTCCGCAAGGGGATTTCTCTGTAACACATGTGGCCAGAGATAAATGTTTCGTTGACTCATGACTCAGAGAAGACAAAGGAAGAGTTATAAAAACTCGTGAATCACAAACTCATGATTTGATCATAGTCGTTGATCAGAGGAGGGAGTTGAACCATAGATATGGTCTTATCGAGAGTTCGCAACTCAGGAAATTAGAAGTGAGAGTTATGGGAACTTGTAAAATCTGAGTTCGTGATTTGATGCAAGCCGTTAGATCGAGGAGATATCTGGACTGTCAATTCATTTAGAGGGGAGTAGATATCATAATTTTGGATATCGGGAGAAGGTGAGCGGTCCTCCAACTTTACGAAACACGAAGCCTAAATATGTGAAGGCGGAAGTAGGACCATCAAATCACGGGGATCGTGGGTCGTCGATCTAATGCAAGTGGAGCTAAGAGTTCAGAACTTCAGGCATCAGAAGGATGAGAAAGAAACCTTTCGGGAGACGTGAAGCGCGAAATCCCGAAGAGCTCAGAAGGTTGGCCCTAGGTGTTGGAAAATATTTAACAGACAACGAATGCTTGTCATTGATGGCAAGTACAAAAATGAAGATGGCATGAGTACAGAAAGTACGTAATAGATGGGCATTATGAGAAGACGTGGCAATGAATATTCAAATAAGCTCAAAAGAGATTGTGCAAAGGATTTTTGGCAAGAATAGCGACGACAAAGATTAGCATGATCAACAACGCAGTGATAATGGGGAGGAGAAACAACAGTGATCATTGGATCAACAATTCAGAATTCTTGATGATTGTCAGATATCAATGTAGAAAAGAAGAGCGCGCAGATATGGTGGATAGATCTCGGGCATTAGATCCGAGCACGAGGATCGACGATCGTAGGATCCAGGAGAATTTTCACGATCTTAAAAAGTGAAAGGTGAAGCGAGTTCACAAAATATCGAAATCCCAATGCGGACACAATGAAGACTTGCGAAATCACAAAAAGATCCTGACCGCCAATACACCAAAAGACATGGACCATTGATCTAAGTTCCATTTCAGAGTTTCGCCTATCACGACTTGGAGTGACAAGAACCTCCATCAAAGGAATCACAAGATGCGAATTCAGGATAAGATCTAGACCGTAGATTCATCGAGATCGTGGACCATTGATCTAAGCTCCATTTCAGAGTTTTGCCTATCGCAACTTGGAGTGACAAGAACCTCCATCGAAGGAATCGCAAGATGTGAATTCACGATGAGATCTGGACCATAGATTCATCGATATTGTGGACCGTTGATCCCACACCATTTCGAAGGTTCGCGAATCCTGACTTGGAGAGGTAAGAAACATAACCATCGAAATCGCGATATGTGAAATCGTGATTTAATAACAACTGTGAGATCAACATTTGATCTTGACCGTTGATCCGACTCCTTTTCGGAGTTTCACGAATCACGACTTGGAGAGGCAAGAAACATAACCACAAGAACGCCGAAAGCGCGATATTCAAAATCATGATATGATCTGAGCCATTGAATTAAGATCAGATCTGGACCGTCGAATCATAGGACAAGTCACTGACTTGAAGTCAACAGAGCATGGTGTGGAAACTCAAGAGATACGAGATCACGATAAGATCTGGACCGTCGGATATATGGAGATCTCAACCGTCGATCAGACTCGATGAAATTTATAAACTTGCNTATGGTCATCGTCGGTGGTCACGAGAAGGGAAGTAGTCAGTTCAGATAAGATCCATTTTGAGGTTTCAGGGATCGCGACTTGGAGAGTCAAGATGCCTCATCTCCAGATTCATGAAATGAAAATTTGCAAAAAGCACTTTATGCATAAGTGCTTGGTCATGGCCATGGTCATATAGAGGAAGGAGCTAGCGTAGAAAAGCTCTGTATTGGAGTTTCGGATATCGTGACATGAAGTGTCTCGACACTTGGCCACAGGAATTATGAAATTATGAAACCTGATTTAAAGGAAAGATTAATAAAGTTCATCCAACGGTGTAGATAAACTTAAACATGATCATAGGGCTACTGTTTTCTCTCACAGTTAATTCATCAGTTACGAATCAGTTAGCAAAACTGATTCATGATTCCTGATTGGTTGGTGTTTCAGTTGTTGATATGGTTTTCTTTTGCCTAAGAAGATGCGAAGTGTAACTGCTGGGGAAGTTGTGCATAAAATAAAAAGATATAGACTGTGTGTGGTTGGTCATTTTGGATGAAAAATGAATTAAACTGTAAGAAAGGGAAAATCACAGGATGCGCAGTGTGAGACTGAAAATATGCATAGTGTGAGACTAAAAATGTGGGCAGTGTGATATAAAACTTAGAGAAGAGTAATAGATGAGGAAAATACTTGAAACACAACAGAATGATAGAACAAGTTGAAGAAGAGAAGAATTACATAACAGACAAAGGAAGGGAAGAATTGCAGAACAGTTAGAAGAAGACCAGATTTACAGAACATAGAAGAAGTGGTAAGAATCGATTTATTTGTGTAGTTGGTTGTTTATTTATTCATTTATATTCCAGGGTGGTTGGGAGGTGCTAGGGAGGATTGTTTTCCTCAGAGGTTCAAGTGGGAGCTTGAACACAGGGAGTTGTAACTTCCATCTAGTTGCAGCCAGAGAAACCAAGGTGGCAGGGTGGTGCAAGGGAGAATAAGTGTTCTCTGCTATACAGATTGGATCTTGTGTAATTGGAAGTTGGTGCTTCCATCCAGTTGGTGCTGAAACATTAGGGGAGTTGGTGGTTCCTTCTAGTGGGTTCTAGAGAAACAAGAGAGTTAGTGCTCTCAAACAAGTTGCATCTTGTAAACCAGAGGTAGCAGCCTCACATTGAGTTGGTGCTCAATTATAGATCATGTATAGAACTTAAAAGACTGCCTATCATTTCAAAGAAGAAGAGGTTTTCTCCCTTTATGGGTTTCCTCGTGAAAATATGTCTCTATGTATACCTTATGTGTGACTGATGCTCATTAATTTTATTGTCCATATGCTGAATAATGTTGATGGTC